>CAUYMX010050870.1:0-15345 GCA_963573855.1 Lepilemur septentrionalis | reverse complement strand
AAGAAATGTGGGATTATGTGAAGAAACCTAACGTGAGGGTTATGGGGATTCCGGAAGGGGAAGAAGAAAACACGCAAGGGTTGGATAAGCTATTTGAAGATATAATAGAGGAAAATTTCCCAGGCCTTGCCCAAAATCTAGATATCCAAGTACAAGAAGCTCAAAGGACCCCTGGGAGATTCAATGCAAACAGGAACACACCACGACATACAGTCATCAGACTGACCAAAATATCAACTAAAGAGACCCTTCTACGAGCTGTAAGGCGAAAGAAGCAAGCAACATAAAAAGGAAAGACAATCCGAATAACGCCAGACTACTCAACTGAAATCTTACAAGCAAAAAGAGACTGGGGCCCCATTCTCACTCTTCTGAAACACAATAATGCCCAGCCTAGAATCTTGTACCCTGCAAAACTGAGTTTTCTATATGAAGGAGAAATAAACACATTCTCAGATAAGCAAAAACTGAGGGAATTCGCCAGGACAACACCAGCCCTCCAAGAAGTACTCAAAACAGTGTTACCCACGGACCAGCACAATAAACACTCATGAATGTAAAACTACTCAAAAGCTAAAAATCAAAGGGCAGATACCACAATGGCTCAAGAGAGAAAACAAAGCAACAAAGTTCAACCCAACAGAAGGAACAGAAATCTGCCCCACTTATCAATTCTCTCAATAAGTGTAAATGGCTTGAACTCCCCATTCAAGAGACATAGGCGGGTCGAATGCATAAAAAAAATACAAGCCAAGTATCCCCTGTCTTCAGGAAACACATCTAACCTGCAAGGATGCATTTAGACTAAAGGTAAAGGGGTGGAAAACAATATTTCAAGCAAACGGAAGCAAAAAGAAGGTTGGTGTGGCAGTTTTGATTTCAGATACCTTAGTCTTTAAATTAACAAAGGTAATAAAAGACAAAGAAGATCACTATATAATGGTGAAGGGTACAGTTCAACAAGAAGACATAACAATTCTAATTATTTATGCACCCAACTTAGGTGCACCCAGATTCATAAAGCAAACGCTACTTGATCTAAACAAACTGATAAACAACAACACCATAATAGCCGGAGACTTCAACACCCCACTGACAGCACAGGATAGATCCTCCAAACAGAAAATTAACAAAGAAATAATGGACTTAAACGGAATGCTAGAACAAATGGGCCTGACTGACATTTACAGGACATTCTACCCAAATACCACCGAATATACGTTCTTCTCATCAGCTCATGGGACATTCTCTAAGATTGACCAGATCCACAGCTTTCACCTCTCACAAAAATCAACTCACACTGGGTAACAGACTTACACCTAAGGTATGAAACTATTAGAATTCTAGAGGAAAACATTGGAAATACTCTTCTAGACATTAGCCTAGGCAAAGAATTTATGAGGAAGACCCCAAAGGCAATCGCAGCAACAACAAAAATAAATAAATGGGACCTGATCAAATTAAAAAGCTTCTGCACAGCCAAAGAAACTGTCATGAGACCAAACAGACAACCTACAGAATGGGAGAAAATTTTCACATGCTACACATCTGATAAGGGGCTGATAACTAGAATCTATTTAGAGCTCAGGAAAATTAGCAAGAAAAAATCAAACAACCCTATCAAAAAGTGGGCAAAGGAAATGAACAGAAACTTTTCAAAAGAAGACAGAATAATGGCCAACAAATACATGAAAAAATGCTCAACATCTCTAATCATCAGGGAAATGCAAATCAAAACTACAATGAGATATCACTTATCTCCAGTGAGAACGGCCTTTATCAAAAAGTCACAAAACAATAAATGCTGGCATGGATGCGGAGAGATAGGAAGACTCTTTCACTGCTGGTGGGACTGCAAACTAGTGCAACCCCTGTGGAAAGCAATAGGGAGATACCTTAAAGAGATACAAGTAGATCTACCATTTGATCCAGCAATCCCATTACTGGGCATCTACCCAAAAGAACAAAAGACACTCTATAAAAAAGACACCTGCACTCGAATGTTGATAGCAGCACAATTCACAATTGCAAAGATGTGGAAACAACCCAAGTGCCCATCAATACATGAGTGGATTAATAAAATGTGGTATATGTATCCCATGGAGTACTACTCAGCTATAAGAAACAATGGTGATATAGCACCTCTTATATTTTCCTGGATGGAGCTGAAACCCATTCTACTAAGTGAAGTATCCCAAGAATGGATAGACAGGCACCACATGTACTCACCAGCAAATTGGTTTCACTGATCAACACCTAAGTGGACATATAGGAACAACTTTTATCAGGTGTGGGGCAGATGGAAGGGGGAGAAGGGCATGGGTATATACATACATAATGAGTGCAATGTGCACCGTCTAGGGGATGGTCATGCTTGAAGCTCTGACTCGAGGGGGGTGGGGGGGGGCAACGGCAATATACATAACCTTAACATTTGCACCCCCCTAATATGCTGAAATAAAAAAAAAAGGAGATGGGTGATGTCAGCAAGATGATGGACTAGAAAGCCCTGAGACCTTCCTTCTCCCATTGAAGACACAAATTCAACAATAATACAAAGATCAATTCCCTTCAAGAGAAATCCAGGAACCAGTTAACAGACTCCTGCAATCCAGGCAATCTTAAAACCAGCTATATTGAAGCTGGTAGGAAAATTCACGGTACTCACTTTCCATGGTCTCTCTGCCCAACTCAGCATAGCACCATCTGAAGAAAACTCCAAACTCTTGGCTTCTCCCTGGGGAGGGAAAGAAAAGACTGAAACATATATCCTACATCTAGATTTCTGGGGGGCTGAAGAACAGGTTTCTGTCTTGACTGTATCTGGGCACTGGTGGAAAACGGTTCCAGGATGAAAGCCACTGGGCACATAGACAAAAGTTAGGACTAGTATGTACATACTTACCATAGTCCCTTCCCCGAGCTCAGCATGTAACAAGAGTGAAAACTCAATTCTCAGCTTCTCTCTGGGGAGGGAAAGAGTTGAAGTGTGTGTCCAACATTCTGGCTTTTCAGGGAGCTGCCTGAGAGACTGTTTCCTGTCTTACCTGTCTCAGATGGCTAACAACACCTGGAATATTTTGCCACTGAAAACAAAATGGATGTGAGTGACTTGCTGCTGCTCCACAGAACACATTAGAACAGACAGAGATTAATATAAGTCAGTGGCCTCTCCATCAGAGAGGAAGGAAAGAAGAGTGGAGTGTGTGTCCAATGTTCTAAATTTTGGGGGAGCTGTCTATAAGGAATTTGTTCCTGTATTAGGACATTCAAAGCACTGATAAGACCAAGCACACTCTAGAAGAGTACGAGGACGGAGATCCCAAGTATAAAACCATCCTCACATTGTCATCTAATCTTTTAAAAAGCAGACAAAAGTATACATTGGGGAAAAGAATCCTTATTCAATAAACAGTGCTGGGAAAACTGGATATCCACATGTAGAAGATTGAAACTGGATCCCCATCTCTCACCTCTCACAAAAATCAACTCACGATGGATAACAGACTTAAACCGAAGGCAATAAACCTTAAGAATTCTGGAAGAAAATGCTGGGAAGACTCTTTTAGACATAAGCCTAGGTAAAGAATGTATGAAGAAGACCCCCAAAGCAATCACAGCAGCAACAAAAATACACAAATGAGACCTAATCAAATTAAAAAGCTTCTGCATAGCCAAGGAAACTGTCATTAGAGTGAATAGACAACCTACAGAATGGGAGAAAATATTTGCTTTCTACACATCTGATAAAGGACTGATAACAAGAATCTATATAGAACTTAAGAAAATCAACAAGAAAAAAATCAAACAATCCCATCAGTAAATGGGCAAAGGACATGAACAAAAATTTTTCAAAAGAAGACAGACTAATGGCCCACAAACATATAAAAAAGTGTTCAACATGTAATCATTACAGAAATACAAATCAAAACTACAATGAGATATCACCTAACCCCAGTGAGAATGGCCTTTATCAAAAAGTTCCAAAACAACAAATGCTGGCGTCGATGTGGAGAGATAGGAACACTCTTACACTGCTGGTGGGACTACAAATTAGTGCAACCCCTGTGGAAAGTAATTTGGAGATACCTAAAAGAGCCAAAAATAGAAATACCATTTGATCCAGCAATCCCACTACTAGGCATCTATCCAAAGGGGAAAAAAGACATTCTATAATAATGACACCTGCACTCGAATGTTTATAGCAGCACAATTCACAACTGCAAAGATGTGGAAACAACCCAAGTGCCCATCAATGCATGAGTAGATTAATAAAATGTGGTATACATACACCATGGAATACTACTTAACTACAAAAAACAACGGCGAACTAGCACTATTATCCTAGATAGAGATCGAGCCCTACCTTTGAAGTGAGGTATCACAAGAATGGAAAAACATGCACCACATGTACTCACCATCAAATTAGTACTAACTGAGCAACACTAAGGTGCTCACCTGGTAGTAATACTCATTGGGTCCCAGTCAGGTGGGGGGTGGGTAAACCCACAACTAATGGAGATGGAGCACACTGTATGGGGAAGGACATGCTTATAGACTTGGCTTGGGCGAGGCAAATGCATTACATGTAACTAAAATGTTTGTACCCCCATAATATCCTGAATTTAAAAAATAGAAAGAAAGAAGTAAAAGGAGATGGGCAGCCTACAGCAGCCCCAGAGAACTTGCAGTACCACAGACAGAAACTAGAGGGAGCAAGATATTATGAATTCCTGAAAAAAAGGAACCAGCAAATGCCTTTAATAGAGAATTTACATACACAAGGCCAGAGAAGAAGCATCCATAGAAAACGTAATAGAGGCCTCTAGAATCTCTAACTAAGCTGACTGGTGAAGATCTTTGCCTGTACAAAGCCAGTTCTTAAAGATTTGGAGATGTGTAAATTTTCTCAAATGCATGGATCTCAACACAAAGGTACAAGGCACATGAAAGAAACAAAATAAATGTCTAGAAACTGCCCCTAAAGTAAAGAAGGTATGTGAATTATCTGAAAAAGAATTCAAAGTAACCATCATAAAGATGCTCAACAAGCTCAGAAAAATGATGCATGAACAAAATGAGAATATCAACAAGTCAACAGAAAACATAAAGAACCAAACAGAAAAAGTTGAGCTAAAGAGTACAATAACTAAATTTAAAAATTCATTAGAGGGGTTCAACAGCCGACTTGATCAAACAGAGAAAAAGTATCATCACACTCAAAGACAGGTCATTTGAAATTATCAGTCAGAGGAGTAAAAAGAAAGCAGAATAAAAAAGACTTGAGAAAGTCTAAGGGACTTATGGGACACAATGAAGTGGAGTAATATATGCATTACAGACATAAAAAAAAAGAGGGAGAAAGTGAAAGAGGCAGAAAGTTTATTTGAAGAACTAATGGCCCAAACACCCCAAATCCAGGAAAAGAAATGGACACCCTTTTTTGCCTTCCATACAGAAAGCCCAACAGAACCCAACAAGGATGAATCTTAATAACTTCACACTGAGATGCATTATAACCAAACTGTCCAATGTCAAAGAAAGAAAAGTGATTTATCACATAAAGGGAGCCCCATAAAACTATCAACAGATTTCTCAAGAGAACCATTACAGGCCAGAAGGGAATGATATGATAAATTCAAAGTGCTTAATGAAAAAAATTGTCAAATAAGAATATTATATTTAGAAAACATGTCCTTCAAAAAGGAAAGATAAAGACTTTCCCAAATAAGCAAAAGCAGAGGGAGTTCATCACCACTAGGTCTGCCTTACAAAAAATGCTATAGAGGCCGGGCGCGGTGGCTCACGTCTGTAATCCTAGGGTGTGGTGGCTCACGCCTGTAATCCTAGCACTCTGTGAGGCTGAGGTGGTGGGAGGATTGCTTGAGCTCAGGAGTTCAAGATCAGCCAGAGCATGAGCAAGACACCATCTCTACTAAAAATAGAAAACAATTAGCCAGACAACTAAGAATAGAAAAAATTAGCCGGGCATGGTGTCACATGCCTGTAGTCCCAGCTACCCAGGAGGCTGAGGCAAGAGGACTGCTTGAGTCCAGGAGTTTGAGGTTGCTGTGAGCTAAGCTGATGCCACGGCACTCTAGTGCGGGCAAGAGAGTAAGAATCTGTCTCAAAAAAAAAAAAAATGCTAGAGAGACCTTTAAAGTTCAGATAAAGGCAGATTGAAAGCAGCAGGAAAGTATATTAAAGTATAAAGCCAGTTGGTACAGGCAAACATATAGATAAGATGAAATACTGTAATATTGAAAAGGTACATAAATCACTTTTAATGCTGGTATAGAAGGTAAATGACAAATGTATAAAATATGTTAATGATATACCATATAAATAGATGTAATTTGTGATATCAATAACAAAGTATGGAGGGAGAGTTTTTTTATGTATTTGAAAGTAAGTTGCTGTAAGCTTAAAATACATTGTTATAACTACAAGATGTTTTATTAATATGTAAGCCCCATGGTAACCATAAAAAGCCCTAAGGAAGATACACAAAAGAAAATCGGAAAAGAGTCCAAACATGCCACTACAAAAAAAAAAATCAATGAAACACAAAGGAAAACAGCAAGAAAGGAAAAGAGGGATGAAAAAGCTAAAACATGCACAAGAAGAAAATAGCAACAGTATGTTCTAATCCTTCAATAATTGTTTTAAATATAAATAACATTAAACTTCCCAATCCAAAGACAGAGTGACTAAATGGATTAAAAAAGGTCTAACTATATACTGTCTACAAGAGACTAATCTTACATTGAGGAATACACATAGACTGAAAGTGAAAAGACGGAAAAAGATATTTCACCAAATGGCAAACAAGAAAGAGTAGCCTAACTTATATCAGACAAAATAGACATTAAATCAAAAACTATCACAAGAGACAAAGGGTATTATATAATGATAAAATAGTTAGTTCAAAAGGAAGAGGTAACAATTATAAATATATATGCACCTAACAGCAGAGCATACAAACATATGACAGAATTGAAGAGAGAAATAAACTGTAAAAAAATATCAGTAGGATATTTCAAAACCCCAATTTCAAAAAGGGGCAGATCAAGCAGACAGAAGATCAAAAAGGAAACAGAGGATCTCAGCAATACTATAGACTTATTGAACCTAATAGATATATATAGAACATTCCACCCAATAGCAGAATACACATTCTTCTCAAATACACATAGAACATTCTCCAGAATAAATCACATTATGCCACAAAACAATTCTTAACAAATTTAAGGAGACTGAAATCATACCAAGTATCTTTTTAAACCACAGTGGAATGAAACTAGAAACCAATAGCCAAAGGAAAATTGGAAAAGTCAAAATATGTGAGTTAAATAACACATTCTTGAACAAGTAAGTAAAAGAAGAAATCTAAATTTAAAAATATCTTGACACAAACAAAAATGAAAACACAACCTACCAAAACTTAAGGGATTCAGTAAAAGCAATACTGAGAGGTAAGTTTATAGAGACAAATATTCATATTAAAAAATTAGAAATATCTCAATTAACAACCTAGCTTTACATCTGAAGGAAGTAGAAAAAGAAGAACAAAGAGTAAAGGTAGCAGAAGGAAGGAAATGACAAAGATCAAAGCAGAAATAAAGAAAAAACCACAGAAAAGATCAATGTAACTAAGAACTGTTTTTTTGAAAAGATGAACAAAATTGACAAACCTTTAAAAAAAGAGGAAAGACTAAAATAAAATCAGGAATGAAAGAGGAGACATTATAACCAATGCCACACAATTTAACAGGATGAGGAACTAATATGCACAATTACATGCCAACAAATTGGATAACCTAGAAGAAAAAGATAAATTTCTAGAAACCTACAAACTACCAAAATTTAATCATTAAGAAAGAGAATATTTGAACATACCTATGCCTAGTAAGGAGATTAAATCAATAACCAAAAGCCTCCGACACAGAAAAGCCCACAACCAGATAGTTTCACTGGTGAATCTCATGAAAAATTTAAAGAAGAATTAATGCCAATCCTTCTCAAACTCTTCCAAAAAATCTAAGGAGAAGGAATGCTTCCAAACTCATTTTATAAAGCCAGTCTTACTCTAATAACAAAGCCAGACAAAAAACACCACAAGGAAAGAAAATCAACAGGCCAATCAATATCCCTAATGAATGTAGATGCAAAGTCCTCAACAAAATACTAGCAAACCAAATTCAACAGCATGTTAAAAGGACTATACATGAGAAGACAGAACAATGGCCAAAATGCTCAACATCTCTAATCATCAGGGAAATGCAAATCAAAACTACAATGAGATACCACTTATCTCCAGTGAGAACGGCCTTTATCAAAAAGTCACAAAACAATAAATGTTGGCATGGATGCGGAGAGATAGGAACACTCCTACACTGCTGGTGGGACTGCAACTAGTGCAACCTCTGTGGAAAGCAATATGGAGATACCTCAAAGAGATACAGGTAGTACTCCCATTTGATCCAGCAATCTTGTTACTGGGTATATACCCAAAGGACAAAAAGACATTCTGTGTAAAAGACACCTGCACTCGAATGTTGATAGCAGCACAATTCACAATTGCAAAGTTGTGGAAACAACCCAAGTGCCCATCAATACATGAGTGGATTAATAAAATGTGGTATATGGATACCATGGAGTACTATTCAGCTATAAGAAGCAATGGTGATCTAGCACCTCTTGTATTTTCCTGAATAGAGCTGAAACCCATCTACTAAGTGAAGTATCCCAAGAATGGAAAAATAAGCACCACATGTACTCACCATCAAATTGGTATTAGCTGATCAACATCTAAGTGGACATACAGGAATAATATTCATTGGGTGTTGGGCAGATGGGAGGGGGGAGGAGGGGATGGGTATATACATACATAATGAGTGCGATGTGCACCATCTGGGGGATGGTCAGGCTTGAAGCTCTGACTCTGGGGGGGTGGAGTAAGGCAATACACATAACCTAAACATTTGTACCCTCATAATATGCAGAAATCTTTTTAGAAAGTGTGTTCCCAGTGAACACATGAAGGATAAGAAAGCAAAACAGCCTATTGCTGATAGGGAGAAATTTTAGTGGTCTAGACAGAAAATCAGATTAGGCAGACATTCCTTAAGCCAAAGCCTAATCCAGAGGAAAATTCCAACTCTCTTAAATTCTATGAAGGCTGAGAGTGGTGAAAAAGCTGCAGAAGTAAAGTGGGAAACTAGCAGAGGTTGGTTCATGAGGTTTAAACAAAGCCGTCTCCGTAACATAAAAGTGCAAGGTGAAACAGTAAGTGCTAATGGAGGAAGCTCCAGTAAGTTACCCAGAAGATAACTGATGAACACGGCTACACTAAACAACAGATTTTCATTGTAGATAAAACAGTCTTCCGTTGGAAGAAGCTTCCATCTAGGACTTTCATAGATGGAGAGGAGAAGTCAATGCCTGGCTTCAAAGGACAGACTGAGCTGACTCTCTTTTTAGGGGCTAATGCAACTGGTGACTTTAAGCTGAAGCCAATGCTTATTTATCATTCTGAAAATCCTAGGGCCCTTAAGAATTATGCTAAATCTACCCTGCCTGTGCTCTATTAATGGAACAACAAAGCCTGGATGACAGTACATCTGTTTACAGCATAGTTTACTGAATATTTTAAGCCCACTGTTGAGACATATTGCCCAGAAAAAAAAAGATTCAAAATATTACTGCTCATTGACGATGCAGCTAGTCACTGAAAGGAAAGTTCTTTCCTTCAAGAACTTTCCCTTTGCATCCCCCCTGATGGGGATGTACAAGGGAATCAATGTTGTTTTCATGCCTACTAACACAACATCCCTTCTGCAGCTCATGGATCATGAAGCAATTTCAACTTTCAAGTCTTATTAGTTAAGAAATACATTTTGTAAGACTATAGCTGCCACAAACAGTGATTCCTCTGATGGATCTTGACAAACTAAATTGAAAACTTTCTGGAAAGTGTTCACTATTCTAGATGTCATTAAGAACATTCATATTTCAGAGGAGGAGATTAACATATCAACATTGACAGGAGTTTGGAAGAAGTTAATACCAACCCCCATGGGTGACATTAAGGGGTTCAGGACTTCACTGGAGGAAGTAACTATAGACAGGTGTATTGGAAATAGCAAGAGAACTAGAAGTAGAGCCCAAAGATGTGACTGAATTGCTGCAATCTCATCATATAACTTTAATGGATGAAGAGTTGCTTCTTATGGATAAGCAAAGAAAGTGGTTTCTTGAGATGGAACCTACTGCTAGTGAAAATGCTGAGAACATTGTTGAAATGTCAACAAAGGGCACACACACACACATACACACACAAAGCAGCAGCAGGGTTGAGAAGCAGCAGCAGGATTTGAGAAGATTGACTCCAATTTTGAAAGATGTTCTACTGTGGGTAAAATGCTATCAATCAGCATTGCATGGTACAGAGAAATCTTTCATGAAAGGAAGAGTCAATCTATGTGCCAAACTTCACTGTTGTCTTATTTTAAGAAAAGGCCAAGCCACTCCAACCTTCAACAACCACTGCTCTAATCAGTTAGCAGCCATCAACACTGAGACAAGACCATCCCCCAGCAAAATAATTACAACTCACTGAAGGCTCAGATAATCATTAACATTTTTTCACAATATTTTTCAATTAAGGTATGCACATTGTTTTTTAGACATAATGCTATTATACACTTAATAGACTACAGTATAGTAGAAACATAACTTTTATATCCATTGGGAAACCAAAAAATTTGTGTGACACTTTATTGCAATATTCACTTTATGGTGATGGTCTGGAACCAAACCCATAGTATCTGTAAGGTATGCCTGTATATATGTATTTATATGTGTATTTGTGTATGTGTATGTATCTTCAGAATCTAATTACTTTTCACTTTCCCCACTATTACCACCCTAATCCAACCATTTTCTCTCATCTGGATTAGTGTAACATCTTCCTAATTGGTCTCCCTGCTTCTTCTCTTGCCCTCTTCACACAGAAACCAGAATATCTTTACAGATAAATCATATCAAGTCATTCTTCTTCTCTCAACCTCCCAATGCCTTCCTATCACATACAGTGAAATCTAAAACTCCTATTTTGTCCTGCAAAGGCCTATGTGATTTTGCTTCAAAATACATATTTTACTTATTTTTTACTACTGGTTCCCTCATTCTCTACATTCTAGATATATTGGCCTCCTCGCTATTCCTTGATCATGCCAAGCAGGTTCCCACCTCAGGGCCTTTGCACATTCTATTCTCTCTGCCCGAAATGTTCTTCCTCCAGATATTCACACATCCTGCTCTCCCGCTTCATTCACGTATTTGCTCAATGTCACCTCATCAGAAACACCTTTCCTGACCACTGTATCTAAAATAGCACCACCTATTTGCTCCTTATCCCTTGTCTTGTTTTATTGGCCTTACAGCTCCTATCACTACCTGACATTATACATATTATTTGCTTATTCATTGTCTGTAGCATCCTCTAGAATGCAAACTCTATGAGTGCATGAGCTTTGTTCTGTTTACCACTGCATCCCTAAAACAGGCATGTACATGTAGCAGACACTGCATAAACAAATGTTGAATGAATGTATAGATCAAAAGGGAAAAAAATCTGATTCGGTTTACAATCTAGTTTCCCAGTAGCCAAGATATCATATTCACTGCTCTTCAGAATCTTTTTATGTATCTTTTTATAACTCTATTTTTGAAAAAAAAACTACATGTTATCCATGAATTTCTGATATTTTTATGTTTTTGTTTTAATGACACGGGAGAATGATTTTGCTTTTCCTCTATACTTACTTTACTTAGACAAAAATATCCATTTAATGGTGCTGTTTATTTTATGAGGCTTCTTTTAAAGTGTGCTACCATTTTATCAGATACTCTGGTTACTGGGATTTATCTAGGAAAAACTAGAAACCACAAGCTTTGGATTTTAGTCACAGCTTTTCTAGTAACATTTTGTGTGACCTTGGATAAATTTTATATTTTTTTAATTATCTCTGGGCCTCAGTTTCCATCTCCTTAAAATGAGGAGGCTAGATAATAGGATCTTTAATGTTCATTCTTGTTCTATGAATGAAGTTAAGCATACGGCAAATGTGCTCTATTTTGTTTTTTGTTAGAAATCTATTTTATACATATATATTCCATGCATCACAGTTTTATACTTCATGGCAGACACTATTTGGAATTCTCTTCAGCCCACAACCTCCCCTTCTCTTAGAACTGTACATCCTCTCATTTAGGGTTGAGACCTAATAGCCACATTTAAAAGACATGATCTTGCCCCTCCAGATATGGATAAACCAATTTTGGCAAGACATGTGGTCCAAATTGGGTTATCAGAATTAGGAATTAGGATTCAGAGATACCGAGTTTTTTCTGATTGCCTGAATTTAGAATTTGTAAACTTGGGAGCTCTTGAGTAAACCATGTCTGGCTATGCACTGAGGGAGTGAGAAGAATGAATTAAACTGAAGTAGACCTTTATTATCTGCAATCAAAAATCTTTAATTCAGATGCACACAATTGGGTCAGTGGTCAACAAACAAATTACATACAACTTAAAGCTCTGGACATATTATGCAAAACATCCCTGCCCCAGTTTCATTACATTCTTTAATTAATCCTTAGCTAATTAGAAAATCCATTAGCCAAGTGATCGTATTCCATAGCCTTTAGTTAACTGAGTCTCTAGGACTACCTAGATTAGAAACATTCATATTCAAACGTATATATAAAATTACCTTCCAAAATAAAATGATTTTATTTTTTTCTAAGCTTGTACTCCCCTGTTAGCACAGACTACTAAGAATTAAATAGATTTCTCTAATACCTACTCTGCATTTGATGTTTAGCTATGAGAAAAGTGTTTCATGAATACTCAGTCTCTCTTCCTCTCATCCATAAATACAGACACAGCAAAGCTTTTTCACACATGCCATAGGAATGGCAAAGGAGGTGAGAGAGGGAGAGAATACCAATTATTTAAAAAACTCCAAAGAGCTAAATTTTTATTCCAGTTAATCCAATAACCTCTGTTATTGTTTCTGTTGCTCTTACTCCTAAGATCTAAAATCTGTAAGTAGAGTAATGAGTTACACAGTACAGGCAAACTATCATTACTATAGAAGGCATGAAGCAAAGAACTAGCTTTTCCCCCTGTCAAAAGAGCATCAGTGGTAAATATTAGGTCATTTAACATGAAATGTCCAATTTTGAATCAAAAGTGTATTTTATTACATCTCAAACAAGAAGCAGTACAATTAATCAAAGTATGCACCTAAACTATCGACCCAGTTTTGCCACCTTAATGGTAGCTTGTTTATGCCAGCAGCGAAGAAGCCTGGAGAACAAGTGGTGATGAAATTGTGAAAGGTGCTTTCCACTGCCTTTGAGATTTGAATATTTTTCCTTGCAAGAAGTGGTCCATGGCCTGGAAGAAGTGGTAGTCAGTTGGTGCAAGGTCTGGTGAATACAGTGGATGACAGAGAGTTTCCAAGTACAGCTTCTGTGGCTTGAGCAGCGTTTGTATAACATGTGGTCGAGCGTTGTCTTGCAAGAGGATTGACCTGTCTCTATTGACCAACCTCACTGCTTAATCACAAGCATCCTCATCATTTCATCCAACTGGATGTAGCAGATATTTGCTATAATTGATTCACCAGGTTTCATGAAGCTACAGTGGATAATACCAGCACTGGACCACCAAACAGACATCATTAGTTTTTTTTGATGAATATTTGGTTTTGGACTGTGTTTTGGCACTTCATCTTTATCCAACCATTGTGCCGAATACTCTAGATTGTCAAAAAGAATCCATTTTTCATCACATGTAACAATATGGTGTAGAAATGGTTCACCTTTATGTCATGACAGCAAAGAAAGGCAAGCTTCAAGACTATCTGTCTTCTGATGCTCACTGAATTCATGTAGAACACACCTATCTATCCTCTTTACCTTGCCCAGTTGTTTCGAATGGTCCAATATTGTTGGAATAGTAACGTCAAACCTTGCTGCTAATTCACACATAGGTTGAGATGGATTCGCTTCCACTACAGCTTTCAGCTCATCATTATCCACCTTGGTCTCAGGTCGCCCACGCGGCTCATTCTCAAGATTAAAATCACCAGACCGGAACTTCTCAAACCATCAACATATGGTGTGTTCATTAGCCACATCCTTCCCAAACACTTCGTTGTTATTTCGAGCTGTCTACGTGGCATTGTTTCCATGACAGAACTCATATTCAAAAATAACATGAATTTTTGACTTATCCATGGTTTCAAAAAAATTTCTCTAAAAAATATTGAAAGATAATCTACACACAAAATGTGCATTTGAAAGACTGAGGATGTACCTTCACAATAAAAATAAAAGAAGTGTCAAAGTCAAATATCAGAGAGATCAACTGTCAGTACTTAAGAAAATCGGACATTTCATACTTAATAACCTTAATGATATACCTCTCTCTAGCAACCCAAGTATTAGGTGTAGCTGTGCTCTGTTTTGGTTAACTTGTTAAAATTAACCAGACTGCAATTTCCAGTTTCTTGTCAGAAGAATTTCATCCCAGAACATCAGAAATGCTAGATATTAGTGCTTCTTGCATCATAACATAAATAAATCAGGATCAATATGCATGCATTCATTATATGATTATTAATTCAGAACAGGGGAAGAAGAAGGTCCTAAAGTTTTACTGATTTCAGAGCTGTGATAACAACATCAATATATTAAGATTACTGGGTATAAGTTTTTCTTCTTTCAAAATATTAAGGGGGTACAAATGTTTTTGTTACATGGATAGTTTTTATAATGCCTAAGTCAGGGCTACTAGTGTGCCCATCATCCAAACAGTGTACAGCGTACCTGTTAAGTAGGTTTTTACCCCTACCCCCTATTGATTGCCAATGACTTTTACTTCTCTCTGTGCCCATGTTTGCCCATCGATTAGTTCCAAATTATTAGAGAGTACATGTTGTGTTTGTTTTTCCATTCTTGAGATATTTCCCCTAGGATAATGGTCTCCAGTTCCATCCAAATTGCTGCAAAAGACATTAATTCTAGGTGTAACTTTTAATGCACACTTTACTTTTCTTACTCTGATGAACTGATAAGAAGATTTGTAAGTGCACAGAATTCACGTGCAGAAAATATTGCTACTGCAGTTTTTTTTTCTTCCGAAAATTTTACTGAGGGAAAACTACAAAACATTTACAGTACGATGTTTACAGTCACAATTTGTAGTGAGCTGATTTCCCAAAATATATTACCGCTCAAGTTGACTTATCTTGTTACATTCAAAAACCT
>CAUYMX010050867.1:0-37945 GCA_963573855.1 Lepilemur septentrionalis | reverse complement strand
TTAGATAATTTAAAAACTTTTTTCTTGGCACATTAGGAGTAATTGGGTTTCAGCTCACTAAAGAACTATTTAAGGTACCACAAAACAGAAAACAATCAATATGCCCACCCATGTCTTACTTACACCTGAAACTTGCATCACAGCTATTTAAAATTATTTTAAAAATTATGCATGTGATTTATATTGGCAAGTGTATTTCTGGATTTATTTCACATTCCAGTATTTGAATGTTTTCTTCAATGATTTTTATCATATTCAATTCTAAACCACAATATTTAAGCCACTGAACAAAATCAGATTTTTTAAAAATCAGCAAGTCTACTAAAAATGACCACATAATCTTTTTGAACTAAACAGTATAAAAACAAGCCAGAGAACGTAGTAAATGTTAAAACGTTTGCCATCTCAATTCAGTATCAAGCAGTACTATAAAAGTTATCACTTCATATTATCAAGCATTTTTTCCACTTATAGTCATTTCATGAGAAAATCTGACATTACTCTGAACCTTGCAGTACGCTTCTGAATTATAAAGCAGCCCTACTTTCTGCCTAATCTCTTCTACATTAACATCATAAAGTTACAGCCTGTTTTGTATAACTCCCCCTCCCACTTTGACTTCCTACCTTTTTCCATGGCATAGGAATGCCATAGACATTTTTGTCTGTCATCATCAAAAGTCATGCATTTCAGGGTGTTTTATTAGGAAAATGAAAACCACATTCTTCAGAAGATAATACTTCTAATATTTGAACATTTCAGTAATAATCTTTCTAAATCACATTGCATATTTCCCTGTCTTATTGAACAGAAAATTTTGAGCATCACTTGGTGGCTCTGCCTTATTAATGCCAGTGCAGGACTTTGCCTACGAACTCCTCACCTCTGTGAGCTTCAAGGGCTATGTGTCCACGTGTGTTCTGAAGCACAAGAAAGAGTTCATGGAGCACCTGCAAGTCTCACAGAACTCCACGCCCACTTCAGCTAGAGCCCCTCTGCTCCCATCTCTAGATTGGGTTTCCACACTGGATTTCATTTGAATAAAGGGCTTCTCCCATCAAAATAATTGTTTGGAATTCATTGCACCAAATGATGGTCAAGATCTTTTTTCAGTTCTATGATTTCATGCTACTTCTTATTCTATAGCGCAGCAATAGATTATGGTGTGTGATTGATTGATTCAACCGCTTTTGCTGCTATTGAAACTGCCTCTAACAGCAGACTCCAAAGAATCAGATTCTAAAGTTTGGATCAGAAAGCTTTGTTAAGGAATATGAGTGGCAATGAAAGAAAGAAACAAACAAATTATTATGGCAAGAAGAAATAATTATTTTAGCAAAGACCAAGGAGTTAATGGCTGCCCATTTATATAGTTCTTAGAATTTAAAAGTGTGTATATGTACATTATATCATTTGGTTTTGACTAAAATCCTATGAGGTAGGAGGCACAGCCTCTTAGCCCCATTTTACTGATGATGGACTTGGGGCTCAGAGTGGTTGGGCTCATAAATAGTGGATGTGTGACTAGAACTCCAGTATTTCTGACCTTGATTCCTGAGCTTCTCTCAACATACGTGTTTAGGGCAGAGACTCGTTCAGAGGTTTAAATGTAATTGTGATTTAAATATAAAGTTGCCAAAGGATACTTTCCAGTTAAGTGGGTTGATTATATTTGAAATGATGTTCCAGTATAGATTTTCCTACATGGCTAATTCATGAAATCACTTTTTACTTTTCTATTATGTGAGTGCATGTATATCTATATTTACAACATTTCAGCTCGTTGAAGAATATACTTAATGCTATTTTCTATACACTCTATAGAAGCCATCAAATAATAGTTGGGCATAATGCACGTTACCCAGCATCTTCAATTAACAATGCTAAGCTAGTTTCTTTAATAATATCATATCTGAAACCCTTTCTTGCTCCTCCTTCATTCTTTTACGTAAGAACATGAACTTGACTTATAAGGTGAGGAAAGAGGAAGAATGCTTTCCCATGGGATCCTTCATGCTTTCACAGAATAAAATGAACTTAACGAAGTCTTTACCTACTGCCATTAGTTGTATGAAATACTTTTCTATAACCTGGAAGAACATTTCCAAAATAACTTGGGGACCTAAAGAGGAGGAGGAAGGAGAGGATTTCTTCACAAAAACATGGCTAATATATGTGAGAATTAAGGTGACCTGTGCAAAAGGCTAAGAAGAAGTAAAAAAAAAAGTTTCCAAAGACATATGATTCATATTTAAGTAATTTGTCTTCTTTCATAATTTTTGTTCAAAATGACACTTCTCTAAAATGAAATTGCATAATTCAGCTGTAGATTTTATTGAGTAACTACACAGTCATGAAACAGATACATATTTAGTCTCAGTGTGACTAGAAACTTGAAATAATAAGGTAAAAGCAGAAAATGAAATTAGACTACCAACAGACAATCATGTAACATAAATATTCACTCACACCTTTCTAGCAGTTTTCTCTCTATGTGACTTGGGCATGTTGCTCCCTCTCTGGGACTCGGCTTCCTTATCTTTGGCCTTTAAGACTGTACTCCAGGGCCCCGAGTGTACTAAGAACACTCTTCTGTGTGTGTATGTGGGGGTGGGGAAGTTGTATGTTAGGGCCCTGAATAGGAAAAAGTATATTCCATAAACAATGAAGATTTAGTTTTTCTAAGATAGTCATTTATTACCTTTACCTAATTTTAAAATCAAGGTTCTGGGCAGCTCACTGAAATGCTGTGATGAGCAGAATTCAACAGCTAAAGGAAACTTTGAAAACCACTAATTTTGATGTTCTCCAGCGTACCTTCCAAGTCACTTGCTCTGTTTACAAGTTCCCTTCCTCTGCATAGCAATGCATGGTCCCTAGACCAGCAGCATTGACATCACCTGGGAACTTGTGAGAAATTCAGATCCTTTGGCCCCATCCAGACCAATGGCATCTGAAGCTCTGGGAGTGGGGCCCAGCACGGTGGTTTAACCAGCCCCACAGGTGATTCTGATAAGCACTCAAGGTTGAGAATTCTTGCTTTAAAAGTTACATAGTGCATATGCACTGGTCATCCCCTATGTTCTAATACCTATAATTAATTAATACAATTGTAAACAGTATCTGCTCTCTAGCCCAGATGCTATTTATACTACTTAAGTCCTTCTTTAGTCCTGCCTCTAAATTTAATGATCAGGAATGCAGATTGGTCTAGATATTCTGAGCATTTAAAGAGAGAAGTAGGAGCCTACTGAACAATTATAAAAAGTTTAATTTATTTCCTTATTAATTTTTTTCTCAAGTCAATTTATTGAAATTGCCAGGCCTGATCCTCCTGCATTTCAACATGTGCCCCATGTGATTCTCATACACACCAAAGTTTGAGATTCACTTTCATAAGAAATATGCATTCAAGTTCAGAACTAATAAAAAATATCAATATACCAGGTAACAATACAAATTTCAAAGTCTGAAGCAATTAGTCAGTAACAGGGATCTTCAGTTAGATTTTAGAGATAATAACCTGGCACTTTAAAGAGAGTATTAGTTTACTTATTCCTTGAAAAAGAATTCAATATTCCAATTCCTTTTCACATGTATGAAATAGCTTAGGATAGGGAATGGGGTTTTAGTAAGGTAAGTTGGCCCTCAGAGTTCCCAGCTCATGCAAGCTTAGAAAAAATAAATGAACTGAATGGTTGAACTTACTTGTGTGTTTTGGCAATAAGGACTCTGAAGCTCTGCTCTGCAGAAGCCCAGGACAGGAAGAAGAGGCCTGCCGCACGTCTGGATGGAAATGAACGATCAGAACTGTATGGGAAAGCTTGGTGCCACTCTCAACCCTCATTCTGATCAGCATTTAGAATTACTCTTCAAAAGACATTATTTGAAAAAAAATTGTACTTGATTCTCAAGTCACTGTCATAAAATGTCTTGTAGCACAATGAAGATAAATGCCAATGCAACTCTACAGTTTCCAGCCACCATTTTCTTTAGTAGAATGATGCCACAGTGGTCAGGAAAATAAAGCCCAGAGATTATATGGTGACGGAGACTGCTTAAGTGGTTTCCAGTTTTTGTTAATAGGTGTATCAGAGAAAAGAAATAAAGCAAGAGAAATCATGGAAAGAATAATTTTTCTAAGTCTGCTGCTTCAAATATTTTGTGAAGATTTTTTACAATGTTAAAAAGATGACAAGGCTCTAAAAGAATACATGTTACATGGACAAGCAATAGCTATGATCATATTAACTTTGCATCCCACATGTGAATCTTTTAAATGACTAAAGAGATATCACTAAAATAACAGATAAATGTGGTCCCACGTAACACTTCCCTTTGCTGCCTTTGCTACCAAAATACAACCCGAAGACCCCTTCACTACTAAGACCAAGAGCAGCAAGAGTTACGTTAAGAAAGATACAGCAGAACAAGAAATTCTAGAGGGAAATTATCATGGTAGAGCTGAAAGTTTGTATTAAAGGTCTTCTAGAGCAGCTAGAGAAAGTTTCTGAATGACGGTATAATGATGAGATGAGAGTCCAGCTTTAATAGCATGAGCAGGGAGGATGGGATCTGGAGGGTCTTAAAGTTAGATCAAACAGAAGGAAAGAAACATTTATCAAACAGCTATTACTTGCTGCATTTTCACACTACAGTGTTTTTCAGGACAGAAAAAAGTAAAGAAACTGAGGCACAGAGAAGATACATAACTCTACTCAAAGAGTAGACACTGGCAAGACTGAGATTTGAATTTGGGTTGCTGACACCTAATCTTTGATTTTCCCCATGATGTCTCATTTATTTTGGACAGCCCCTAAGAAGTTCATGGTACCAAAAAAAAAAAAAAAAAAAAAGAAAAGAAGAAGAAGAAGGAATTAATTGGTATAGGATTTTCAAAATTGTTTTGTTTGGATGAAATGTATTCTTAGTTATAGATCATTAAGAAAGGCTAATCAGGGGCTTAAAGGAAGTAAAAGTAGGTGGGTGGTAATAAACCCTAGCATATGTTATTCAGTAAAGAATATGAGAGTTAACTACTGTCTATGATAAATTATAGTCTAATGTCTATTAAAAAGGTGGTGAAGTTATAGAATCTAGCATATACATTGAGAACACTTCTATATTTCAATTCCAGTTAAAAAAGTGTACTATTTCCATTCCTTGAAAAACTAGACCACTAATAATAGGATATATCCTATAGATCAAAATCAAAAAATCTATTTAGATTTAACATATGACTAAGGGAACACAGTTATACCAATCCTCTCCCTGTTGTGTACAAATAATCCTTGGCTTTTGTTATCCTGGATTTTATTACCTGCGTACAACCTAATCCTTCCAAATGAGACCCAGACACTGAAACTGGAGTGAAAGACACTGCTTGTGTGTTTACAATAAGCCGTGCGTGCATGGAGTCAGCGCTTTCCTCTATTTTCAGCACAGGGTGCACGTGCTTTTATTTAATCAAATGATCCCTGAGACACTACAAAGAAGAGATAATGACATCCTAGAATGACTGTTTTGTGCTGCAAAGACTACAGTGTGGAGCAATTATCAGCTCAATCCCAGGCACAGGCATGATCTATCTTTTCCTTTTCCTGCTGAGTGTATTCCAGTGAATTGCACCTGGATGATGAAGTCCAACAAGTACATTTGTTCTGTAGTCTATCCATCCTCTCAAGGCAGGATTGCTTTTACAGAAAGCCCTCCTGGTGCTTTGTGCAACCTACTTTGAAATGTCTCATCTAATACGAAAGCTTTGATCCCTTTTTTCTTAGAAGATGCTTTACTGGCACCATAATCCTTAGAAAAATTCTTCTGGTTTTTATCCTTAAACTTTCTTTAGTATTTCTATTGCTTCTTGATACAACTTATGGTGCCAGGAAGCTATTTATGTTTACTTAAGATGTTTCAACTACCCTCTCTAACTTTAATTGTGGCCAAAAAGTTCTTAAGCTTTTACTATGTTTGTTCAAAATAAATACTAATAAAAAAATCATCATACATATTTGATCTTAATGGTTTGCTAAAACAATCTGCAAGTTTCTACCAATGATATGGGAAAGGAATAATAGTCCTGGGTTTGACTTTTAATTAAAAGTTATACATATTTTTAAAGTCTTATTTTCATACCTAAAAATGAAAATAATTCCTGAACTTTTTCTTGGGTATACATTATACATGGTTGAGTTGTTCAGAATGTAAGCACTTCAGCACAAGATCATATTCTTGTTTTACAAAGTAAATAACTCTTCTTAGTCTTCAATCTTGCTTCAACCACACTTTTGCTAGACCTGATCATACGGCGGTGCTCTGACATAACTTCCAATAGTTCTGTAGTTTTCTAGGCACTCTTCTTTGCCTGTTATAATCCCTTTTTCCATTTTCGTATGAGAGGTCTTGGCATATACAGCATTTCTATTTTAAAAATATTAAAAATTTCTCTTTTTGCACTATAATATTCTTGGAGTTTGTTCAATTAATTTTGTTATCAGAGTCTAGATGTCCACTCAATGGAGATAACTAGGAAGAAAACTTAGGTGTGCTAATATTTGAAAGAACTGCACTAAGTTACCACCCTTTAATGGGAAGTCAAAGTTTTTAATAAAATTCTGACTTAATTAGAGTAATCCAATTTGATTTCACATAATTTTTATAGTTTTTATGAGAAACATGGTCATTGCCATATCCACTGCTTAATGTTTTGCATCCTAAGATATGATGTTTTGGTGAATTATAAATGTTACGCATTTGGAAAATTAGAATATCCCTGTATCACTTCAGTCTTTTCTTTCCATTATTTTGCTCTCAAGAAAATTAAGACATAGCACATAGCACTGACGTTCCAGCTGAGCAAGTTCTCACCAGGATACGGTTTCCCTCAATGTAAATCAATTGCTAGCTCTTGGACTCATGTATTGATCCTTATAAATCCTGATAAGAATTTCTCTCAAATCACATTCTGTTTAACCCACAAAGCACATGTACACTCTCCATGCATGATTCTATATGAGCTATTTAGGTTTTTTGCATATTTGAAAATGTCCATGGGTAACTTCCTTCCATCTACATCTCCCCTGAAGAATAACAATATTGCTTGGGTAAAGAGCAATGGTTATCAGAGTGACCTTTGAATGTGACTATGTGAGATAATACTCATCCAAAGTAGACTTGGTCACTGATTTTTTGATTTTGTAAATGGCACATCAAGCATAGCAACTTCATGGCCCTCAAATATATCTGTCCATTGGTGGGTTACAGAGCTGCTGATGAAAAGGGTCACATATTGCAAGAGGAATTTGAAAAGGTCTCAATTTAAAAAAAAGAAACAAAAACAAACAACTAAGGAGCAGCTCTACTTATAAATGACATCTGTATTCATAATCAACCCAAAGAGGACCTCTACTGCTTTAAGTTCTTCAAACATTTATTTCTATGGCATTCAGAGAGAGAGAAATATTGGTCCCAACCATACCTCAGGGCAATGACATCAATTCTCTGGGCCTTAGTTCCCTCATTGGTAAAAATAAATGTCCCCTAAAGGTTCTGCCTTTATGGCTCAATTCATTTGTCACTTGTTCACTGTCATATGTCCAGAAAAGACATTACCACTGTACCTTAAATTCAAAAACTTCTTTTCAAAACTTGTATATTTGTTATTCTAAAATCAGACAGTTCAAGAGATTGAGAAAGGTTATTAAAGAATATTTAAGAATGAATATAACCCAATGGAAAGTACTAATAATTGGAAAACTAATTTGGAAGTAGCAAATGGAAAGAAGATGTTGGGAGAGCCACTTGAAAGAGAAACCCTTGAAAAACTATTATTAATAATATGGAGTTGGCCCTGGTGGCAACTCTTCATTGACAATGACCAGTCTGAACATTTGCTGCACATAGAACAAACTCAACACAGAACATGCCCAAATTCTGCTCTCAAAAAGATGTGCCATGTGAATTTGTTATGTTTGTCGGTCTTAAGAAAACAGTGAAAAAATTTTTGGATAAAGCCATTTTCCATTTAAGGTTATGGAACAATGTAAAAGCAATCTTCCTATGTGTTCATGGACAATGCATGAACATACGAGAAAAATTATTATTATTTAAGCAAAGACACAGAGTAACTTCAGTGAAGGCAGCCATACAGTAGGACTGAAAGGAAATGAAGATGCTACAATAAGTAAAATAAGCTCACAACAATAAAAGGCTATAAAAAAAATTGTAGTAGAGCAGGCAGGGATGAATAGATGTGCCTTGTACTTGCTCACTGGTCAGTACATGATTTAATTTGGTACCTGCCAGTCTGCTTAAGTGACACTGCAACAAATCTTAAAATTCGAAAGAAAAAAGGTAGTTTTCAATCATGAGCAGTTTGGGAACCAAGAAAGGAAAATAGCAAGGCCCTAAGAGTGCAGCATTTTCATTGAAATATCAATTGCAACATAATCATATGCCAAGTGTGAATTTTCAAAAAAAGAGGGAAATTTTTAAAGGCAAAGTAGTAAGTGCATTAGTAATAAATCATGCTGTATATAATGCAGAATTAAGGCAAAGAAAAAATGGATGACAAAGCTCATTATGCTTAAATCATCGAAGAGTAAATTAAATTGCAATGGCATTTAAAACAAATTATCTGTGGAATTTTCATTTTTTCTTACTTAAAAGCAGAGTAGCTGTTTTCTAAATCATAGGATTTCTTTTCAAAGAAAGAGCACTGATTATCTAGTATATATTTCATATATACATCTACCATAAATCATTGTAATAGAAGTAAATTTTTCTCAAACAGAAATGGAGCAGAAAATAATCCCATTTTACAAGAGAAGGGGAAAAAAGCCTTAATAGACCTTTTAGACAGGACCATCACATTCCTGGAAGGTCCCTGGGCCTCTAGCTATTGAGAATTTGGAATAAACTTGGTCCCACGAAGAAATGACTTCAAAGAACTGTTAAATATTAACATGTGAAGTTCTTTATTTTTACAAATGAAGACATAAAAGAATCGTTTACCTAGATGACTTATAATAAAAGTTAATGAAGAAGGCAAATGAATACATCTATCGGGGAACCTATTTTAAAAAGTGAATTTCTTAATTCACATTTAACTTTCAAAATTACTATCCAGAACTAAAATTCAAGAATATAAAGCATTTAGACATTACCCTCCAAAAGAAAGACTTCACAGAGAAATAAGATCCAACCACTTCATTTTCTGAGATTTCCTAAAAACAAACAAATTATTTAGCTAAATTTTGAGATGTTTCTGAGAAAACTTAATTAGTATTCTAAATCAAAACAAATAAAATCAAAGCAAATAAAAAAACAAAAAATACATATCCTAAAAATACTTGGAATATTTAGAAATTGTAAATTTTCTTCCCTTGAGTAAATTAAAGTTTTTGTCCTATTCATATCTAATGTCAGTGGAAGGAAAGTTGAGAGAAGGTTATTTCTGTAATTAAGAGTCTACTTACCTCTTTATTCTTAATTGTTCATTAACATATCTCGGAGTCTGATGTTTCATTATAGAAAGTAGAACTGTTTAAGCATGTGTTAAGATTTTGAAATGAAGCAGATAATATCTGTTCCTTGTAACAAAACAATGGTATTAACCACATACCTTCAGAGCATTTTTAGGGAATGATTATAGAAGTCTTATTTACAAAAATGTACCTAGTTAAATTTGGTATGAATTTTCTATCATAAAATTCTGAATTTTATGATATAATATAATATAAATGACTTAGTTAACTTTAAGCTCCCCAAAAATAATTTTTTTAAAAATAAATACTAACAGAAATGGCTATTGGGCTAAAAACAAAGCAATGAATTCAAGTTGGATATTTTATTACTTAATTCTCAGACCTTTATAAAGTAAAAACAATTTAACTTTTGGAAATAAAAAATAGTTGACCATTTTTAAACAGAACATCTAAATTACATACTTCCTTTAAACTTTAAAGTTTGCATCCTGTTTCTGGGTGTCAGTTATGGAAAACGGACAACAATTATGGGAAACCATTAATCTTTGACATTGTGATGAAGAGGAAGGAATTTTGCAACTTCCTTGATTATTCTATATTTTTGTGTTAGTCACTAAGACTGTGGTGCTCCAGCACCTCAGGCACACCTAATGCATGACAGGTGCTCAATAAATATTTGTTGATTGATGATTAGTCACTTAGAGTGACATTTGGTTAGGGACACATATGCCTTCCAAACATGACACCAAAAATCATATTAGAAAATAATAATGAGCCAAAATACTGTTGGGTGTTCAGCAGTTTGAATAATTTAAGTTTAGACCTAGGATTATATCAGAGATTGTCTATGCAATCTACCTGTGCTTTTTGCATGAAATCTGTTTCTTAACAAAACCGATTACATTTTCCCATGTCACTTGCCTATGGTTTGGTCAGGTAATGTGACTAATGTCAGAGGTTACTGGGAAAAAGTCTTGCATTTAAGACATTGTTTTACCATCACTAGAGGGTTATAATTCATTTACATTTACACCTTTGTTTTTCGTCTGTCCACCTGAGACACTGTCACATCAGTTTCTAAACAAACAAAAATCCTTAAAATATACATTTACATTTGCACATTGGGACACAAACCTTAGAGGGAATGACTGCAGTATTTTTTTGATGCTATACTATTTTTTAACTCAAAGAACCCTATTCCAGCTTTTAGAAAAGATGTATGTTTTCCTTTTCAATTGTCAATTCTCTTCACTTTGATTTGCAACTATTTTTAAATTAAGCAGCATGTTTAGCAACACGTGGAAAAAAATTTTAAATATCATATTTAAAAATTAGTGCCTGAACTATGTGTATACAAATAATCTCTCTTTATATAACTTGAGTCAAGAACACAAGTTATGTAACTAGGGGAGTTTTATCTTAAAGCAAAATGTGTTAAGGCAACTTTAATGGAGGTAAAAGCCTTGACTCTATACTCAAGATAGTTAACAAATAAGACAACCATTTAACATTTAAATGTATTATTAATTCATGTTTTAGGTGGTCTAAGGTGACTGATATTGAAGATGCACCTGCTCCTTACTTTCCAATCTTCCTCAGATAAATGCGGAGGGTACTGATCTAATTATGCGCCAAATATGCAAAGATAAAAAGAGATCTGTGAATCTTAGGGGTGGGGTGGGAATTTTAATGATCAAGATTTAAGACTTAGATTTCTCTATTAAAATTTGAGAAACAAAAATATTAGCCACATTTGGATCCACTGAAGTCCCTAAGCTGTGCTTTTCATGCCATGTTTAATTACTTCTGCCATTCATCAACTAAAATCTATATTTCATTTACAACCCACATTCTCATGTAAATTTAGAACTTTATTTCAAATGAAACAATTTAATTTTCCTGTGGACCCTTGTGTCATTTATTTTTCTGCATGAGTATGAAATTTACAACAGACCAGCCAAGACCTTCCTTTCACTAAAGTTTCTAATGGTAATAACATCAATATTGATAATAAAACACCTGGTATCACAGTAATGAGTCCTAAACAAAAGTGGTAATTTTATCATGGAGAGCAAGAAAAACAGCATGAACTATTCAAGAATTCCAGAGAAGATTTGTCTTAGATCATAATTGCAGATATTTAGTTACACGTTAGTCTTCATCAAGACAAAAGACTGATAAGTGTGGAAAAGTGCCATTTTAAAAGTGCTAAGATTACAAAGTAACAGCAAAAGGAAACAGAATAAAAACCAGAGACATAAAATTGATACAGGAAAATTATTGAAGTTATTCTGAATAATGAATTGCTGAATTATTTCTACTGAGATTTCTAATTTATGAAAGTAGTAAGATCCACTGGGAATATCTTATTGATTTCTATTTTTGTCTCCAAAAATCTAACGCACACTAAGAAAATTTTTTCTCAAAGATAAAAAAATCTAGCTATGAATCTAAAAATTAACCAGATTTTAAACTAAAAAATCCAGAAGATAATTTTTTGTTCCTCAGGGAAATGAAACTAAATGACAGAGGTTGTTTTTTGTTCTAACAATGAATAGAATGCTATTTTTCAGCTATCTATAAATCATAGAAATCTTTAAAGACTTTTTCATTAGATGGAATGAGAATTAGCCACTACACTTTTATTAAAAATGATATTAATATTAGCCTTCATGTGTACAGGACTTCAAACATAATACATGTTGTTATAGTTCAGCAATTCTTTAACACTCAAAACAGTCACAATAGATTTGAAATTGTGAATCCTGAGAGGTAAATGTGAGAGTTAAGTTAGCTAGCATTCCCGACTACACAAGCATGTTTTTGTAGGAGCACAATGTCCTTTTATCAATAACTTTCAGCCATTTAAGATATTAAAAAATAAGCAAATACACAAATAAATCATTTACATAAACTTTCCTGGTCAGATTGTAATCACTGTTCATCAAAGCCATGGCTCATGGATGCTTCCATCCTGTCAATAAGGATGACTTATGATATTGACTAAGCCTACAATAGTCATGTCAGCCAGAGCTCTGGAAGCAGGATTCTCACAAAATTATAAATTGTTTTCATTGTGGACATTGACGGTTAAAACCAACAAATCTCCCCCATAATACACTCAATTTAACATCTGTCTGTCTGTCTGTCCGTCCATCCATTCATCTATCCAGCTACCATCTATTTATCATTTATCATCTATCTATCTCATTGAATTAAAAGGCCATGCAATCTGCACACCAACCCTTAGTTCTATTATGCTGGCTTCCTGTTACATTAGTTCTCCCCCTTTGATCAGCTCAGGAAGGGCCCTGGAAATCTAGTTTGCTCACTTTGTAACACAGGCCAGCAATGTGAAAGCCAATCAGCTACCGCAATAAATATCATTGACCTGGAACACAGGTGCTGTGGAATCCATCCTTTGCTTCAGATTATGTTTTGTGCTTTCACTTTGTGCCAACCTATTCATATTTGCTCCCACAACATTTAAAAACTCCAACAAGAGAGGTCAAATGAATGTAATGCCATTCTATGGCAAATCCCTATAGTTATGAATTACAATATGTAAAGATGTATGATATTTTACACCTTGGGGAAATATTGTCAAAACAGTAAGAAAAAAATCATTTCAATATAAAATCTAATTATGGTTCCATGTATTTTGTGGGATAATAAAATACTTACTGGCATTATAATATCCCTGTTTTAAATAAACTTATTACAAATTTTAGGACTTTTGTTAGTTGGGACCAAAATATACTCCTTTTAAATAGACATGCTCATTGCTGTTCACCATTTGTTCATTGTTGCATTTTGGAATCTCAGAAGTCTTAATTCTGAGGTAGGATTTATAGCATTTCCAAATAACAGATTTGGGAGTAAAAAAAATGGCAAGGTAAATATTTTTAAAGGGAATTTTATGTTTCCTTCAAAAACATTAAGCATGGCCAGGCATGGTGGCTCACGCCTATAATCCTAGCACTGTGGGAGGCCGAGGCGGGCAGATCATTTGAGCTCAGGAGTTCAAGACCAGCCTGAGCAAGAGTGAGACCCCTGTCTCTACTAAAAAGAAAGAAATTAGCTGGACAACTAAAAAAAAAATATATATATATATATATATATGTATAAAATTAGTTGGGCATGGTGGTGCATGCCTATAGTCCTGGCTACTAGGGAAGCTGAGGCAGAAGGATTGCTTGAGCCCAGAAGGATTGTTTGAGGTTGCTGTGAGCTAGACTGATGCCATGGCACTCTAGCCTGGGCAACAGAGTAAGACTCTGTCTCAAAAAAAAAAAAAATTAAGCATATCATTTTTCAAAGACATATGTGTAATAATTAGAAATGTAGCACCAAAGAAAAGCTAATTTGAACACTCATGGTTGTGAGTCTATGACCAAAAAAGTTTTCAATTTTTTGCAGCTTTTAAAAAATCCCCTATTTATTGTAAGGATATGAAGTCTTTGTAGAAAGAAGGACCTGATAATTGTTAAATATAATGATGTTTTTTTCATTATGTCTCACTGACTGTGTGAGATGTGTTAATCTGTTTCTCCACTGTTACTTAAATTAAAGCACTTAGAGGTTTTCGCTGATGCATTTTTAAAGTGTCATCCAAGGTGTCAGGTTTAACTACTACGCCCTACAGACTTACAGAGTTGAAAGTGCTCTCTAGTTTAAATGAACGATATCCTTGCCAAAAGTCTTACTAAAAATTGCTCCATTCAACCAATGAATAAAGTGTTTTATAGTTCATTAAAATTATGCTAAATGATTATAATAAAATCTTTATAAAAAAGATGTATTACTTTAAAAAAGATATAAGCTGTCAAGTAACAGAAGACATGATAATGAGACATCATCACAGTAGTCTATATTATATTATTCAAAGCATGATTTTGTCTTAAAGAAAACAATCCTAAATTGTTATTGTTGAAGATATGAATTGCAAAGTGTATTTATTTATATTGTCACAAAAGTATTTCTCGTATAATTGAAGTAATTTATTGAAAGCACATAAGTTTATGATCTCACCCTTACCCATTGATAAACTCATTCCTTTAGGTTAAAACAGACACACACACGCACACAATATAGTGTAAAATTATAACAGCTTACCATCCGATAGAACCACATTTTTTTTCCCATTTTTGGTTTGACCCCACAAAATGTATTCACAAAACACATATAAATCTTCTCTTTTGAGCTCATAAAACTTTCTTGATGAATAATTTAACCTTAGAATAAATTATCAGTTGATAAGCTTCTTCTAAAGAATAAAATATTGCAATAACTCAAAGCATTACCATTTCTTTGCCAAAATGCATTCTGTCACATAACTATAAGCCTTTTGACCTGGATAATTTTTCTGTTGCCCAAATTTAGGGAGACATCAAGCCCTTTCTTCTTAAAATAACATTCTTCTATAACAACTGAGTGTGGGGCAGAATTTTAAATGTGCATGATGGAAAGTGTGCTTGTGGAAAACCAGAATGAATGTCTTAAAGGATGTTACCGTCCCTAGAAGAGGAGATATTATGGAATTTATAACTACTTACTGGTTTATATGCCATTCAAATATAGTATATATTTTATATATTCTTGCTTTTCAGAGATAAGTTTGGGTGCATTTTTTTCCCTATACGTTGTTAGGTGATAACACAATTACTCCAAATAATATATTAATATAAGTTGGTCCTGAACAGCAATTATGACTTCCCTGTCCTCAAAGCTGGCTATTCTTTTCTTGATTTCAATAGTAAATACAACCCCACATTATGTGAGTGCCACATAAAATAATAAGATTTCCATTGAAAATAGCCTATTATTGGCAGAAGTATGGTAACAAAAATATGGAAAGAAATCTCATCACAGAAAGTCAAGACGAGGGAAATGATGGGCAGAAATTTAAGTAATGGGGAATTCCAAGAGCTGATTCACCTTGTAAACAGAGGAGACATGCATATTAAAAAAGGAACAATGTCAATGTAGGCATTCTCCCTTTGTAGTTATATTACTTCAGAAAGACACTAAGTAAAGGAAGAAAAACTCCATATTGGAGAGAACCTCTAACAACATTGTCTGGCTATCTTTAAGTCTTTGCTACAAGTTTTTAATTCTTAGATTTTATATTTCCCATTGGTGCTCAAAGACAGGCTGCATGCCAAAGCCCTGACATAAAGATGCAGGAGACTTCATTCTCTAAATCGAGATTCCAAAGAAGAAAATGATCTGTGTTTATATGAAAAATTCACCTTTGTGAGCATAGTTTTATCACATATGAAATACCACTATTTAAACGCAATGCAAATAAATGATACCCCCTTTCCAAAAATAAAGAGGAAACTTCCTTACTCAGACAGGATTCTTTAAGAAGATTGAAATAATTAGAAAAGAGATGCATTGTCACAAAACAGTAACACAGTAAAACTTACAAGACTACACAGTGTAGTCACGTATCCCTTTGTTTCCCAGGAAGCACAATTTACTGGAGGGAAGGATTCAGGGAACAGTTTCAGTTTAGCGGTGTGTGTGAAGGATGGTGGAGTAGGTAGCAATTGAAATGTCAAAATTCCCCTGGATTTTGCATTTAACACTGTGCTCTTGTAACACTAGTGTGGTTGAATATGGCAAATGTTCTAGGGCACAGGGAAAATCTGAATGAATTAGCTGGTATTCAGTATGTCCCCATAGGAAAAAAAATCAAATAAGTGAACTGATTTTACTTCACTAAGCATTCAATATCCCCATTAAATTTTTCAAAATTGAAAATCCCTTAGGCTAAAACCCAAAAGCTATGTTAACACATGTACTAAATATAATCTGCCAAGTACTCAAATAAGTGCTGAGTTAGACACAGGAATTCTGTAACTTCAGTGGAAGCTTGAAAAATGTACCAGTTTGAATGAATTAAGTATATTATTAATAATAAATAAAAATCCCAAGAATTTTATATATAAAAATAGTAGAGGATATTTATTACTTATTTTAATTTTTTTGTAGACTAAAGTCAAATATGCGGATGTTTACTTAATTTATCATTAAAATCAAATTTAAATAAATTTTAAATATAAATTAAATGTATTTTTAAAGAAAAATATTTCTGTTCTCTTTTATTCTACAATAAAATGGATTATTCACACTAATTAATACGAAATGCCATGTAATATCCTGCTCTAGCATTGCATGTTAAATGTATCTGAAGGGGAAAATATTGCTACATATTAATAGATTGTTATATTTTTTACATAAATATAGTGTAGACACAGAATGAGGAAAGTCAAATTACATTAATTGTAAAACACATATACTTTTAATATAACATCAATACAAAGAAAAAAGTGCAAACATTTCTTTAAATATGAACAGTGCAAACATTTCTTTAAAACTTCTTGAAACTTTATTTTGATTAGTAAGAAACACAGTGAACACTAAAGCAGAAGTATTCAGCAATCTTCTTTAATAAGTGCTTTTCCCTTTATTAAAATGATAAAGGTTACTTTTAATGCGGCCCTGCCTTTTTTTTTGTGAGCCAAATTATCTTTTGGTCATTAACGCTATAGAAACTTGGGAGAAGCTGTACAGTAAGAGACACTTGTTAAAACAGATTAATTCATTACCATAAATATAAATACATTTTAGCAGAAATATCCTTTAATTCATAATAATAAAAATGACAAAATTAAAGAAAAATAGCATGATTCAATCAGAATGGAAGAAAAAAGATTGTCATGTTCCAGGGTCTAAAAAAGTTGGTCTCTATTAAAAAGGAATACTGACTTTTTAGGTAGAAATTTGGGCAAACAAGAATTTTACAAATAAAATCCCTTTGATTTGTTTCAAGCCATATCCACATAAAAGTTCGATTTCATCTTAATATTTATCTGTGTCCAAGAGTGGCACCACCACTGAACAAATTTAAAGCTTAGTTTATATCTTACATATCTCACAAGTCATAAAAGAGCCAGGGCTTAGTAAGTTACAGGAACCATAAACTCCTCTCACTCCCTAGATCCATTAATTTTTTGAAGTGAGAAGAAGAAATGAGGGAAAATTGCTCTTATTGTACACTTGAAAGATGTAGCAATACAGGAATTTTGAGTTTAGAAAATTTCACACTCAATTTTCTGAGACTAAAAACAATAAATTGTGTGAATCTTTTTTTTCACGTGGAGCTGGCCCTGCCCTAAGCCTCATCCTTTTATTCCTGGAGCGAAGCAATTTTCTAGACCCTGTTGGACATAGTGGAACCAGATGCTGAGAATGATGTTGAGAAGTGACCAGAGATTGGCGAGAGGATGATTTGGATGCGACTGATCAGTCTGGTTTCCATTTATTCAAAAAGCATTGCATGGTTTGCTTAAAATTTATGGGGGGAAAAATAACAATTGAATAATGATGAAATCTTGCGGCATAGGTTGAAGAGACATGAGAGAGATTTGGGAAAGCAGCTGATAGTTCTTCTCACAAGAAAAGCTGAAAGATCACATGCTAAGAATTACCTTACTTGATCTTTTCCAACTCTTCCTCATTAGCATTGTCTGTAAATGAAATAAAGCACGTTCATTATCTTTTCACTCAAGTACAGAATAGGACAGCCGATTGTTTTCTGGAGGAAACGTAACATTTATTAGCCTTCTAAACAAGCGGACAGTTTCCAGCAACGAAGATACAAGACAAAAATTGCTCTCCACACACACACAACTAGAGAAGCAGCTTTCACATTCAAGCAGTCTTTCTGGTGAGAGTTCATTGGCTTTATTCCTTTGTACAAAGAAATGGGACAGTATACTTTAAACAGAATGGAACATTTGGAATACCTTAATTATTGGCTGAAAAAAATACGTTGAGTTTCATGATTTGCAATTGTTGCTTTTGGTGGTGGAGGTTGAGGGTATATATGACTTTGCCAGGTATATAATAATTTCTCTCTTCAAACACATTCAAAGTCTTTTGCTCGGTGGCATTTTAGAATTGTCTCTGCTTTCAGTTAATTCTTAACTACATCTGGATTTACAAACACTTCCAATTGAAAAAAATGCCACACGCGGTGATGGCTGTCAGTTCATTTTCCTGCAAAATGTTTAGCCAAAACATATCCTTTGAACTAGTTTGTTTGTGTCATAATGAGAAGTATTTATGGTTAAAAGTTTTAATTAAGGCTCTGGCGACTTGGGATGAGTGCCCAAGATCATTGGTCTCTTATATAAAGAAAATCGTAACAGACCAAAGATTTTTTATTTCTTTTCTTCGCTTGTAAAAATTTCTCAATGAACACTGAGGGATTAACCTTTCTGATTAACCTCTTTACTCCATCTTAGCTTTTAGGACCATTATCTTTAAGGCAGATGAAGTGAAGAATAGGAAATATTTGGAACAAAGAATATAGCTTCTAGAAATGCTGCCATATTTGTATGTCAAGGAAGTGCACTGGTCCCTTAAAGAACTGTATCTTCTTCAGGAGAATTCACTATTAAGAAGGACAATTTCAGAAACTACTCATGGATTACAAAAATAGAAAAAAGAAAAGATTTTAATATAAAACTAAGGCAACCTTTCACCTGAACCAAGAGAGTGGAATTATGTAGATATTCTAGGATAGGAAATAAAAAAAAATCATGAAATTGTCAAAGATAATGATACATTCCTCTTTTCTACAGGTGGTGTTTTTTAAGGGCATATTTTCCCTAAATATACTCTGTGTGAAATGTTGACCAAAACATGGAAGAATAATAGATTTCCTAAGGTTACCATAATTCCTCCCACTTCTTTTTTTCAATAGAGCCAGGAAGCTGTAAAGCATTATCATCAAATATCATAGAAATATTTTATATTTTCAAAGTACTAATGTCCAATTCATTTTGAAGCAATAAATCCCACCATTGGGTTGTGGATATGAACATCTAGTAGACTGGTAACAAATGTCTGCTTATTATCCTAAATGAGTCATTATCATTAGTATCATCATCATCACTACTCCCACCACCACTGCTTCCCCCATCATCACCAAAAGGCAATCGGAAACCAAATGCTTTGGTGGTATGCCATATTCACAAAAGCTGCCCCATTAAGAGTCAAATGATAAATGCTCAAGTTTCTCAGAAAGCAGTTTCAATGGACAAAGAATGGCAATTCCTAGATTCAATATTTTGAGTCAAATCAAGTGAGAACAATTAAGAGAAATAAATAAATGAGTAAAATCTCTTAATCCATGGTCATTTATCATCATCTAGCACTTAAGAATCTTATAATATAAAACTCCATTCTATTAGAAATGTCATGCAATGAAAAATGGGCTTAGAACTTTAGAAAGACTGGAATCTCATGGCAACATAAGTCAGTATTAGAAGGATTCAACACTGCTGGTCAAATTCACATCCCCTGACTCAGAAACACTGCATACAAATTAACCTTCTATATGTAAAACAAAGTATAGGGCTGGTATTTTTCCTGTCTCTCAAAATTGGCTTTCTAAACAGGCTGCGTGATTCTATTTTTCAGACTGGGAAACTGATAGAGACAAAAAGTCAATGATTTCCTTAAGTACAAATATGGAAGTTTTGGCAGTTAGGAGGATCAATTCATTGTTTTCCTGATTCAGTATCTAACGTTCTATTAGCAGATCCAGTGACTCTCAAAACGGCCCTATATTTTATTATGAAATTTCTGCCTCTTGAGCGAAACCTGCTAGCTAAGCAATGAGTTTAAGCATCCCATTTCCAAGTCCCTTTTCCTTTTAGGTAGTTAGATCAAGGTAGATTTAATAAAACTGAAAACAGTAGAAACTTTTTAAAAAATAAATTAATAGCCATACTATTAATACTGTTACCTTTACTATCTGTGAGACATCTTAGAGAAAAAAGATTAGGGAAAATTAAAGATAGGAGATATTAAAGATAGCAAATTCCAGAAAAATAAGATTTATTTTTTTCTCTGTGATCTTAACTTCCACTGAGAAACATATGAATTTGTTTTTGAAAGTGTTATTGTCTGATACTATTAAATATTATAGTACCATTCAAATTCTTCATTAGAAGCTCCACTTCCTTGCAGCCAATAAAAGGAATAAAGTAGCATAAAATTATGGCCTGTAATAGAGCTGCAGAAGTGATTGTTTTTAAAAGATTGCACAATCTCTATCCATTTTTTACTGTCATCTTTTTTTGTTGTAGTGATTTTTTAGGCAATTATATAGCTACTATACATACACATAAATCACAGGATGGTTAGATATTATAGTATATACATCTTACACAACATATATATTCAACTTTTTATGGGCGGATATTTCTTCAAATGTCAGATATGTAATAATTATGAAAAATATCAAAATTAAACCAAGATGAAAAAATTTTGTAATTCATTAAAGATCAACTAAGATCAATTCATATGTTTCTTTGAATTGTCAGTTTTTTATTCTTAGCCAAGCAATTTGTTGGTGTAGGTTATTTAAGAGAGTGTGTAACACAAATTAACTCACTTTTATTTCACAGATTCTCCAATGAAGAAAGCTGTGGATTGAACTCTGCTAGAAAAAGAGCCAGAAAGAACTCAAATACACTATCAGACGAAAAGGCCATATATAGGACACATATGTATACACCACATACTTTTGCACATTCAAAACAGTACATGCGATAAAAAACAGAAATGACAGTTGTGCCATGCAGCTTATCAGCATGCCCCCCATGAAGATTTTGGTTTCTTGTGCACACAATGCTGAAAACTTAAAAATATATATATATATATCTGTTCATATCTGGGATTTTTAAAAAAAGACTCAATCATGAACTCAATGGAGAAGATTTTAATATAGGCAACTGCATTTGTCATTATTCATACTATACTTTTAAAATTGCTGTAATAGGACATTGCATGTTTTAGAGGTTTTATTAGATTCAGTAGCCTGATAGGTTTTTTTAACTCATTCTTCAGTTTTACTGACTTCCAGAACTGGCAATCCTCACAAGGAGAAATCATCCCAACTGCATTATTCATGAAATGTATTGTTAGTATTAAGTATATAAAAAACTCACAAGATAACTAATTTAGAAATCTTAGCACTCTGTAATGCTAAGTACTCTGTATTTCCAGTTATTCATTTCTTCTTATTTTTTTATAGCATTTTCTTCACATTAATGCTCTATTTCCTATTTGATTGTTAGGATTTATCTGTTAAAGGCTCTTGAAACTCATCTCTTTCATTCTCCATTTTCATACACATAAAATATTCAGCAAAGTTTTATAAACACAGGCATAAGGATAAACATGTGGTTTTTGAACTAAAGTCTTCAGTCTTGAAAGCTTAAAATAAGTTATTTCTGAGCTAGGAATCAAAGAGAACAGAACTCTTCTTATATTTTGCCATTTGAGGGTCAATGCAAAATTATCCTCTATTCCTTCCCTATACATCATTCTGAATTTTGAGACTGTGAAGCATTCAGTCACCGATTTCTGGTTTGCTGCATTTTTAGCTTGAATTTCTCTAAATACGATTTGTTCCTGGATAATCTGTGTGAGTTCAGCATGCCATTTGCACTGCAGCAGTATGTTATATATTTCAGACATATGAAAATTTAATTTGAAGACACATTGGATCTCGGTTGTTTTTAACTGAGAAACTGCAAATATAGTCCGGTGAAATATATTTGGTTGATACAAGACATGTTAGAAAATGAAAAATATACAGTGACATATTTACAATTCATTGTCACCATTAGAATTCCTTGAGAAGAGCCACAGATTGATTTTAAGCAGATTATCATTAATATATTAATTTTAAGAATGTACAAAAGAAAATTAAAGCATTATTTAATCATGATTTGTTTGTGAAAACCTCAGGGATTTGAATATTGAGGTAAGAAGAAAAGTTAAAATACTTTCCCCTGGGCCTTTGACGCATTCCTTTGGATCCTTGTAGAGATAGGTCTACTAACAACTGAACAAACAGTAGGTATAGAAGGCTGGGCTAGGTTTGAGAGAAGTCATCATAAGAAAGGGTTTGTATACACATCTCCCCTCCTAAGAGTGATAGGATGTAGGATGGAGGTAAACTGAAGTATAGGCATATGGGAGGTAGGACAGGTGACTCTGAAGAAAACTTGGACTTGACAGAAGGTGAACTGTGAAGGAATTTGTATGGCTGGGACAGAAATTACAAGTGAGAGAACATGTGTCGCTTGTTGGAGAGCCTTAAAGTTCCTCATCAGGAGTTTCTGCTTAGTTAATGAAATAGTCACAGGTCACTTTAAAGAAGTAGAAGGGAGTCCTAGACCTTAGCACAATAGTAGGTGATTCTCGTAGATGATCAATAAGTGTTTCTTTTAATAGATGGCTCTAAATGGTCCTTGTTTAGAGTTTCAAAATCTAAAAACCAGTGTTGATAAATCTAATAACTAATTTTAGAGAAGTTAATCAAATAGTTATAAGACTGCTAATATAGGACAAAGAAAAAAGAAAGCAGATTTATATATATGTGTTGGGAATTTTCATAATGTAAAGCATACATTTAGAAACCAAGATTCAAATCTAGGCCATCAGTATAGTAGGATACTGGATCCCAGCAGAATTTCTTATGGGGAATCTTCTATCCTTCCTCCTCTCTCCCCTGGCTCAGCGCTTCTCTACAATCAAGCCCCTTCCTACACACACCCACAAGGATGACCCAGCATGGCCATCACCACTCTCTCTGCCTCCTCGGGTGTGACCAGGGTCAGGATGGGAAGTGCAAGGATGTTCACCAGCCAGAGGCTGGCTCGTGTGCACTCTGCATGCACTGTGCCTTTTGTGAGCATTGGCTAAGCCACTCACTTCTCTGATGAAGAAGAAAGAAGCCAGGGGAGAGTCAACAATAGGATGGTAAAGAATACACCATTTCCCAGTTAATGACGCAGAATAAATTCACTGCTCTCTGGGACTTGGATAGGGGAGGACACGAAGTAAGGCAATACATGAAAAATACTTGGCAGTAAAGAATTGCTTCTAAAATATCTAGGGTAGTCAAAGGAATTTGAGCCAAGGAAATGGCATGAGGATTTCAGGAGGAACTCTTTGTGCTAAAGTGTGTGTGGCTGGAGAGATTCAATGAAGAAAAAGGAAAAGGAAGATGAAGAAAACCAGACTTTTGATATGTAACTGTTTCACGTAACGCATCTGTTTTTCCTCCCTGTTCGTGTTTGATAACTTAATGATGATCAGCTCCAAGGCACTGTAATATTTTTAAATGATTTTTTTCTAATTAAAAAGACATCATGCCTAAAAAGTAAGTCTGAGCAGCCCTTGAGATTAAAGGATTTTTGCAGGGATTGTTGAAGGAAAAATAACATTGGGCTTGTGCTGACATATATTTCTATAAAATTTAGAACTCAGCAGCTTCATCATAAAGTTTCCTGAAACTAACTTGCTCCCTCAAACCCTCAGTTTGATGCTAGAGTATTTAATAAAGATCCCTTTAATGTAAAATTTCAGCAGATTATCCATAACCAAATCACCCAACAAACTACAATAGTGCTATATCATTCTAGTCTCCAGTAATATTGCCAAGTTTGGATGGCTTGGGAATACACAGGACCTCAGACACTTAGGTATTTTCACTTATGAAGTGCTGTCCTTCATTAAAATAACAGAGAACCTCAGTTCAAGAATAGTCTATCACCAAGATTTGCTGATTTTACCTCCTGTGGGTAAACCTGTTGATTTCCCTCTATCTCTCCCTCTGACAGTTCCAATCTAAACCTCAATCATCTTTCATCTGGGTTTTTACAATGGCCTCCTAGTTGGTCTTGTACATATTCATTCTTACCCTTTTAAACTGTTTTCTACAACACAGTTACAGAGATATTTTCAAAGGACAAATATGATTATGCTACTTCCTATTTACAGACCTTTCAATGCCTCCCCATTGTTCTTTGGGAAAAGACGACAAACCCTAATATAGTCAATGGGCTCAACACAGTCTGGGCATCCTCCTTCCACCCCAGTGTGATCCCCCCCACTCTCTTTGCTTCCACCTCCTATAAGCTCCAGTACTTTTCCAATTCTTGGAATATAGCATGCTTTCTCTAGCCACAGGGCCTTTGCTTGTGTTATTTCCTCTGCTTGAAATATTTCCTCTCTTCCTGGTTTTGCCTTATTAACTTCTTTTCACACTTCGTACCTCAGCTCCCATTTGACTTCCTTGACAGAGAATCCCTGTCCCTCTGACTAGTACAAATTCTCCTATATTTGCTCATTCAGAAACATGTAACTTTCTTTCATCACATTTAAGTCAGTTGTCATTGTACATTTCCATCAGTGACTATTTGATTCCTGGGTTCGTCACCGGATTTAAGTTCTCTTGTATTTTAAGTGACTAGCACAAGAATTGGCTTACAGTAGGTTTTTGGTGAATATCCAGATTATTTGAATTGAAACACCAAGTGGACATTTATAATTTATTCCTATGCATGGATTAGCCAGGTAGAATATACATCTTGGCTTGTGCTGGAGGAAATATCTTCTGAAGTGGTGACCTCTAAAATGATGGGCTTTCATTTCTAAATAGTCTTTGTAAAATGTTTTCTTCACCCACCCTTTGCATAAGGGTGCATCTGTACACATATGGACATAATTTCACTATGTTAAGTTCTCATAGTATCATTATTCATATTTGGTAATATTTGTTGGAAAACAGAAATTTCTTCCTCAATGAATAAAGTACAGGTACTTAACCCATATTTAGCAAATATTACATATGAATTTACATGTTCATAGTTTAATTTTTTAAAAGAATGAATATAAATACTTCTTGAAAGGGTGCAATGATTTCATAGTATTTCCAAATCTGAAGTTGAAATTCACTATTTTTATCTATAGTCTAGGGAAAATGTCGACAGTACACTTTTGGCAGAAAATATATAATCAACTTTAATCATGCATTATTTTAAGACAGCAATACATACATTGCTGAAATAGAGTATTTGAACTTGCCTAAAAAAATTATGTCTACTACTAAAATGTGTTACAATCAGAGCTAGTTAGAGTAGTTCTCAGGCGCATGAAAGCACATTGAGTCTAATAAATAGTCGCCGGTAAATTGTGGCAGAAAGTGGACCAGCAAGCATACTGATGTGGGCCAGACCTGATATTTTTTAATGTCACTTCGATGGTATGAGAGTAATAGGCTCCTCTGTATCCCTTGTCATTTTCTCATAGCAGCATGGTGTGCAAGGAAGTACAGACAGCTAGTGCTGAAAAATGGGTTACACTGATACGGAAGCCCATCAGAAAGATGAAAAGTACTCACTTATCATTCAGTAAACAAATACCAGAAAGCAGAAACTCTGTTATAATTTCAACTCATTTTCTTTGTTATGGTTCACCTGATGATACAGTCAAAATAGGAGGGTCTGGATACTACTACTCAATGTGGAATTCCAAAGATTCAAGTCACTAATAAATGTATTTCCTGAATGAATACTAATATTTGCCTACAATGTAACATATATGAAATTCAGAAAGTGAAAATAAAAGTTGCAAATCTGTTTCTTATTTATAACAAGAGGTTCTGATCTGGAGCGTGGAATGGGAAATTTGAGTTGGAAAGGTATCAATACAATAAGCATGGCCTAGCCATACCCAGGATACTCACAGAAACAAAGAACAGGCCAGATTTTCATGTGCAGCTTCTCTTTATTATTATCTCTGTGTCCAAGAAGGCTCACAACATTGAACAAGTGAGAGCAAGAAAGAGCTCCTGCTAGGTTGTGAGGAACTTACCACATCCCTGGACTCTCCTTCTTTAGGGGTAAGAACCACCGAGAGCAAAATGATCCCAAGATCATGGTCAGGATAATGGGGGTCCTTCAGAGTGAGGGTCACATCTGTGGGCCTGGGATATAAAATATTTAGACTTTAAACAGTTATTAAATTCATAAGCCAAAAATATATTTTTATAAACAATTTATTATTTCAAGGGGTAAAAAAGCAATTTTGCCTTTATTTACTTTCTTGGTACAATTTTTGTTGTTATTAAAATATCATCAATGTATTAAGTTACCCAATAAACTGTGGGATAGCCAATTGGGTATTTCTGAATTCACTGGATGAATTTCTGTCCTTCATGAGACTCTAGAAAGTTGCTGAACAGGCCAAGAAATGACAACCCTATTGAGAAACCTATCAATCCCTTTTCTTTGCTCTCTAACTCCACAGAGAGTAGTACCAGCTATTTTTTATAAATTTGAGCCCAGCTAAATGAGGGTCATTTATTGACCTCTGGCTTCCTTTTAGTTCTTTAGGATTTTTTTTAAGCAGCAATATGATTTAAAGTAAACAGGTGAGTGGAAGAAGAGGAAAATATAAAATATACTTTTCCTGGTATCCATTATAGACACACTTTATAAACAATATGTAATTATTTAAAAAGAACGTCCAACATTTAAACTAATACTTCTTTTTTTTTCGCTATTTAAACTTATTCCTAAACAATTTTTAGATTCTGAAAGACAAGGAAATCAATAGTTATAAGAGTTAGGTAACAGAATTCAATAGAATTCAATAAGCATCTCTGAGAGAGAGATTATGAATAACTCAATATTACCCACAATCATTTTCCAAAAACAATGCAAAATACACATTCAACTGACAATGCATAGGTAACATCTTGCTTGCATACCTCAATTAATGTTGAACAAATAAGGGTTAGTGCCCACCTTATGGTTTATATCTAAGGGTCTTCTGGAACATGTAGCACTAAACAAAAAAATCTTGAAATATTGGCAAATTAGGACTGTTCCTTTGCTTGTTCAGTTGTTCACTCATTCATTTCAATTACAAAACATGTATTGACATAGGTTCTGGATAAAAACCAGAGGTCAAGACCAAGATAAGATCCTCATCTTCGTGGAGCTTAACTTTTAGTACATGATACATTTGAATGCCAGTACCAGAGAGAGGGCTTGGTGGGGATAAGAATTTTCAATCTTGGCTGTACATCAGAATCAACTAGCAAGCACTTTTAAAAAGTGCATATTCCTGAACCCCACCCCTGATGACTGTGATTCTATAGATCAGGAGTGGGGTCTGGAGTCTATATATTTATAAAGCTCCCCAAATGATTTTCTCACACAACCAGGACTGAAAACCACAGTTACTTTTGAAAGCTAAGATTCTATGGTACTTGAAAATCTTTCACAGGATGCTTACTTTGCCAAGTTGAGGAACGATCTCATAAAACATGAACAATTCTTTGCTGTCAGGGGTTTTAACCAAACCATAAGCAACCTGTCAGGCTGGTAATATACATAGGTTATAATAGCTGTGATGCAAATTGCTCCAATATTAATTTAATTATAACCAGTCATTATGGTTAGATTGCAACAACTTGTTCCTTTTATTTTAATAAATACATGTTAGGCATTATAGCATATGGACATAAAATTAATAGTGAAAACTTCATTGCATTTTTTAATGATTACATGATAAAGATTTAAGAACATTTGTAATTGCTTTATGATGTATCTTTTATTTTCTTTCAAAAAGATACCTTAATGCATTATACAGTAGCATAAGTATTTATATGGCTACTACTAGTATCTATTTTTCTATACCCAAAGACTATTGATTTATACAGAGAATGAAATAGCATACATAAATATGTGATTTTAAAAGATAGCAATTTGATGTTTATAAGGTTTTGAGGGGAGAGAATTGTTAATGAAATACATAAAATATGTAATGTGGTAAAATACACACCAAATGCTTATATATAATCTCTTTCAATTTTTAAAATTATTTCATGTTTTTCCACTTAAATTATTTTGTACCAATGATTTCTCTTTAATAGACAACAAGAGAAATTGATGCTTTGGGGCTAAGGCCAGTAATTTGCATATCCTTATGCAAAGGTCTACAGAGAAAGTAATTGTGGCCTTTATAGAAGAAAAGTATAGTTTGAGCTGAGTTTTCATGATAATGGACTCCATACAATACCACTAAGGGCACAATTACTTTCTCTGTAGACCTTTGCATAAGATCTTTGCAGGCAGGTGTGTGCTAGGCTGTAGGTAGGATTAGAGGATGTGCAAGAGGTACAAGAAAGGCTGTTCTTTTATCTAGTCCCAAGCAAAAATGAACATTGGAAGATCAATAAGCTGCCACTGTGTTCAAACTTAGCTGACTGTAACACATAAAGGGGTTCTACTCTTTATATTTTTCTACTTATCTACATTTACAGAAATTCAAAGTAGCAATCTGGCCCATCACTCTGCTTTCCTGTTTTTCACTATCCCTGCCACATGATGTAACATGATCATCTAAAACAGAAATTCCTTCTCCTTAAAACCATCACAGAAAATTTCACAGCTTCCTTTGTAACCCATTCCAGGACTGCTTCACCTTTGTAAAAACTGTTATTTTTCTTCTGTAGTATTAATCAATTCTTAGTTCCTACATTGGAATGCATTTTGAAAAATAAAAATCCCACTATTTGGTATAATGAATGATTAATATTAGTAATAATAATATAACTTTCCATCTAGTTGAGCCATGACAAATAATGTAACTGAGTAAATAGAATATGCCTCCACTTTAGGAGCACTTCTTGGTAATCTAGTGCTGGCGAACTGGTGATGGTAACTGGTGTTGGCAAATCAGAGTCTACCTTGGTTCAGTGTCAAGAGATCTGCTGATTTTGGAGCAAAGTGTACATGTTCTATTTCACATATAGTAGCCTGATTGTTAAATTAATAATTAGGATCAATATGCATAATCATCTTTATCCCCCACTATGACCATGAGCACTGTGAGAGCAAGGAATGTGCCTTTTATCTCTAGACTCCTGGTGCTTAGCACAGTGCTGGAGGACAGAGCAGGTGTCTAGGAATTTTTCTGATGAATAGTTGTTGTCAAATGAGATAGTCACAGAGGATGCTATTATTCCCATCGAGTAGATGAGAAAGGTGGACTTACTTAAGAAAGGCTGGCTAGCATGCAGGCTTGTAGCTATAAATGACACTACAGCAATTAAAACCCAGATTGGCTGAAATTTTCTATTCCACAGGCCCAGCAGCATGACAAGGTGTAGTCATACTACAACAGTTCAAAAGTTACCTGTTTAACTCCAGTTGTGTAAGATCCAGAAAGGCTGAGCCCATAAAGTCATCCTGTAGCCCAAAATCATAGTCAAATACCTAAGAAGCAAAACAAACAAAGCATTATTATAAATAATTCCAATGTAAGCTTTAAATGATATTGTTTTGATTATAAAATATTGGTTGGCCATGTCACCAAAAACATACTAATATGTGTTGTTTCTTTTTTAATTTTTTGTTTTCGTACTTTGGAATATCAGGGTCTCATAAAACATACAAAGGAAATTACATTTCATTGTTTTACTTAATATTGTTGATTTATATCAAATAGGACTTTAAGGTAAATGTAACAGAATCAAATAAGACATAGTAAATCTTCAAAAATGTGGAAAACAAAGACTGAGAATTTTTTTTCTCATAAAAGGGATATTAGCATTACTGGAAGACAAAGTAAGTTAGAATAAAATTCAACAATTATATCTTCCATATTGGGCTATGGGTGATAAGAATATGATTCCATTTTTTTCATATTTTTTTAGGTCATTGAAGATTAAATTCTGTAATGTTATAGGATAATGCCATTTTAAACATACAAATAAGTAAATATTGAGATATGATTAAAGTATTTTGTAAAGTTATATTATGGTTAAATTAAATTAAGGTTGTATTATCAAAAGCAATTACTGGGAGATAAGACTAATGTGACTAACATCAACAAACGAGAAAAGAGAGAATGCATTTTTTCCTTCTGTCAACACTTTCTATCCATTACCTTCTCTGTCTTGTGTGATTTTTTTTTTTTTTGAGACAGTGTCTGCTAGATTGCAATGGTATCATCATAGCTCACTGCAACCTCAAACTCCTGTGCTTGAGTGATCCTCCTGCATCAGCCTCCTGGCACTACAGGTACATACCACAATGCCGGGTTAATTTTTCTACTTTGTAGAGATGGTTCTCTTGCTCAGGCTGGTCTTGAACTCCCGGCCTCAAGCAGTCCTCCCACCTAGGCTTCCCAATGTGCTGGGATTACAGGTGTGAGCCACCATGCCCAGCCTTGTATGGTTCTTGTTCATACTATGGTAAGATAGATGATGTCTCTTTCATCTTAGACACTACATTTAGGGGCTGAGACAGTTAATAGATACCTAAATAGATACACACAGTTCAGTGATGAGTGCTATGGAGAAAAATAAAAGTGTAAGGGGTGTGTTAGGAACTGCTATTTTAGATAGGGAGTCCAGGAAAGCCTCTCTAGGGAAGTGTATTTGTGTAGACAATCAAATAATGGGAAGGTTTATGCCATGCTAGCATGGGGAAGAGCACTCCAGCCAGAGGAAACAACAAGCGCAGAAGAGGGATTGATGTGTTTAAGAATCAACAAGAAGCCATTGGGGCTGACGCAAATTAAAAGAGATGAAGAATGGAAGGAAGTTGGAGGGATGGCTCAGAGCTAGATCAGTTATGGCCATTTCCAAAGGACTCTAAGTAAATGGGAACTGGCTAACTTCCATCCACCTATTAATTTTCTCACTCATTCATTCCCTTGGCCAATATTGATTATGTACTTATTATGTTCCAGGCAATATGCTAGGCATTGAATAAACAGTGGTGAGCTAAACTGACATTGTCAATGCTCACAGTTTAGTGTGGGGCTCAGCTGTTAAACAAGGAAGTGCACAGGTGATATGTAATTACAAATTTTGGTAAGTGTTTTAAGGAAAAGAATGGGGTAAGAAGAGAAAGAACAATAAGGATGATCAGGGAAAGCCTTTAAGGTGAAAAAAAATGCTACTAGATAAAGTTTAGAGCTGTGCTGACTTTTCAGATAGAAAATAGTTGAATTGAACACTGGCATAATTGAGCATAAACAGATAAATCTGCTCTTGAATGGATGACCCAGGCCACTGGACTTTCCAAGATGTGAGAATCCATGAAGCTGAGAGAATCAATAACTCAGCACCCTTGTACCCAGCGAATTCTTGGCACAACAGTTAGAAAGCTCAAAGCAGAAGAAATAGTAGGTATAGCAGCCTTAAATCAGCTACTGTTTTTTTCTCTAGTGCAGGTGTACTTCAATTTTTAAAAAGTTAATATGTAAAAAATTGATATTTAAATAAAAATATAAATACCTTGCATTACAAAAGGATTATTAGGTTTGAACAGTCACAAGGGGATTTATTTAAGTAATAAGCTCCCCTAATGCCTTTAAATTACTCAATTTGCAGTCGTTTGATTTACATACAAACTTTCAGGAGTACATTTATTGTAGAACGCTCAGCACTCCTGCAATAAATATTCTCCTTGATCAATTACACTTCTGAGCTTTAGTCATCTGCTCAGCGGCATATCACATGCATATATTGCATGCCTTGTGCAACTGACACCTGCAAGTGGCTGCAGCAGTATATTTTACAACATAAAATTTATTCCAAAACATCAGAGAAATTTCTTTTGTGCCATCTCTTCTAATCATATACCCCTTAGTCTTAAAATCTTGGGGACAAAGTAGGTGGTATGTAATCAATGAGAACACCTGAGGTACTTGTACACATATGAGGTGGCAAATGATTAACCCAGTGAATTAACTAGTGAAGACAGCCCAACTGGGTGACTCGACATCCAAAGTCTTTTTACCCTGATAGTGACAGTCTTTCCTATTGTCTTTTTTTTTTTTAATAAGTAGAAATTTTATTTGGGCCGTTTGAGGACTACAACTCAGGAAGATAGATTCAAGTTGGCCTAAATACATGCTCCCTCCCTCCTATTATCTTAATGCTACATGTTTGCCTTAGTTCTCAGTTCCTATTAATCTGCAAAGGCATAAACATGGGAAAGAATGGAAACACCAGAATCCATTCATTAATGAAATCATTAGCTATGCTACTTGGTTCCAAGCTCTATAAACTATTTAATTGTCAGAGGGAGCATTCTTTAGGTGGGAAATATACAGCATAGCAGAAAGATAAAATAGGAAAAGGTACTCCACTGCAATAAAAACAGTTCATGTTTATAATGCTTATCCAACATTTACTATAAGCTAGGCACTATATTAGATATAATATACAGATTTAAAATTTTAATTCTTTCACAACCCTGAACAGGTATTGCTGTTTCTATTGTTCAGATAAAGAATCCAAAGCTGAAAAATTTTGGTTTGCATCCCCAAAGACTAGGGCTAGGAAGAAGTGAGATTCATATCTTGTAATGGGTTTTGTAAACATAACATGTTTAAATTTAACAAATATATCTTAGGCATCCACTCTGGGATAAGCACTGGGAACCCAAACATGAATGATTTATTAATAGATAAGATCCTTGCTTTCATGGAGCCTCTACTCTATTAGTTGGAAACATTAGGTAACATTAGGTAGAAGTTGCTTGGGTCTTGTTAACACCTTTCTTCATTCTCAAGTGAGTTTAAAACAATAAATATTTTATTTGAAGCAATGAATTTATATTATTTCAATTGTCTACCAAAAAATGCATTGGGAAGTATATCAGTTAAAATGCTTTTGGATACAAGTCATAGAAAACTCAACTCACTGGCTTCAACATGAATGGGAATTTCTATCTCAAATGACTACAATGTTCATAGGTGATTATGGCTTCAGGAGAGTTTTGACTTGGCAGTTCAGATGATTCATGCATTTATTAACTCAATTATTTGAGAAATATTTAGTGAGCACCCACAATGTGCCAGATACTGTTCTAGGTACCTGAAATACAGCAGTGTACAAACGGTCAAAGTCTTCGATGTCTTGGAGCTTACATATGGTGGACACAGACAATAAACAAATGTATATGCCAAGTAGTGATAAGTGCTATGGACAAAAATATTTCAGAGCACAGGAGTGATGAGAACTGCCATTTATATATGATGTTCAGGAAAGAAAAAATGAGAGGAGGGAGGCATCTAAGTGAAAGGTGGAACCATGATGGGGAAAGTGTGCTTCGTAATGAGGGAGTGGGAAAGTGTACTCCCTCATGGGGAAAGTGTATCCCATAAGGAGGGAATAGGAAAAGCGCTGAATAAACTAGCCAGAGGCCAGTGTGGCTAGAAAGTAGTAAGAGGGATATTAGTTTGGGCTTAGATCATGCAGTGCCCACCATCATATGACTGGGTTTCATTCTGAGCATGGTGGAAGTCACTGGGAGATTTTGTGCATGGAAGTAGTATAATCTAACTTACGTCTTATAATGTTCACCTGAAAGCCACTTGGTAATTTGCATTCTTACTAAGAGAAATAACGTAAGCAGGTAGACCAGGGGTCCGGAAAAGAGTTGATGGTGTCTTTGGATTAGATGTCAGGGTGGTGAGAAGTGGTCCAATTTAGGATATATTTTGCTGGTGGAGCTGACAAAAATAACTGATAAATTAAATATTAAGTATGAGAGAAAGATAGGAACTAAAGATGTGCAGGAAAGAGGTAACAAAGTATGCTTGAGCTTACAGGACTGGCTCTTGACTTACATCTAGGAACCTGGCTTTTGAAACATTCCCATTGATAAGGCTGTTTCGCTCATCTGGTGTACTGAACACCCGCTTTCCTTCTGGAAGTCTAGAGTTTTGATAGTTGTGCTGGTTATTGTGCCTAAGTGACCAGCTCCCACCAAAAACCTTGCACTCTGAGTCTCAAGTGGGCTTCGTTGGGCAGGAGGACTGCACATGTATTGCTGCATTCTTCCTGCATACAGTGGCACTGTCTTCAGTCACAGCATATATATGTCTATATTCTTGCTCTCAAATCAAAACAAAAAAAAATTTTACCACCATTCTTGTTTATATATTTCAGATTTTTGTTTGTTTTTGAGCCTAGTAAGACATTCCTTTTGAAATATGCATTTTGACATTTGGATTCGTACATAAATGAATACTTATTCTTGAGCACAAGAGAATAGCAAAAGGACCCATCCAATGTTTGATATAACTTTGGGGAGTTCCTTTGTAACCCTTTTAAAGGAAGGACACTCACATGGTTCTTTCATGGAGTAATATCTCTTTAAAGAAAGATAGATCCAAAGCAGATGTAATTAAAAGTGAATCTCTTTTTTTTCCATGATTTTTCACTTAAGTGACATTAATGAGATCCAAATGATCTGTGGCTGCCCTTATTAGCCCTGCTTTCTTTTCCTATCCATTTTCTTCACAACTGCAGCTGCTCCAACTCATCCCTCCTGACCACCCACCTCCCCACCCAGAAATAAAACTTCCTTCACAGCCCACTCATCTTTTCTTTATTCCTTTTCATTCCCTATCTCAGCTCTTTACTATGAAGCTAATTCCTTTTTTCTCATGTAAATATTTCTTTCTTTCTAGAGGGAAAGAGCAGGGGAGAAACACATGACCATAAAGGTCTTCTGTTTGGGAGAAGTAGGGTTGGCTATGAACAATATTCACACTTATAATTATTCTCCCAGCACACATTATATATTGGAAAACAGCTCACTAATTCTATTTGACTTCCTTTATCCAATGTCCACTGGAGACAATGTCTTATGCAAATATGAGCCTATTCTCCCCATAATGTCTTCTAGAAACTTATTAACTGTATACTTAGTAGAGTCTCTTTTCATCATTCTTATAAACTGTACTGCCATAATTTCAATAACATCTTGATTATTTCTTCTTTTTTTCTGTAGAGGAGAGAAACAACTGGAGGGGAAGACAATGAAGATTTGAGGGAAGGAGTATGCCTAGTGATTGCTGAAAGAGTGATCATATGAGATTTTTGGCTCATGTGTTGGTAGTGGCAACTTACAGAAAAGGATGGGGCATGTATTGTGGTAAAAGTAGCAAAGGGTTTGGTCACTGAATGGACAGTCATGGTATAGGAGCAAAAATGAGTGTAAGTATCGAGAGATGAATTAAAGGGAAGTCAAATGTGAAAATAAAACAAGGAATAGGGTTGAAACAAGGAATTAGGTTGTAACCTCTTTAAGTTCTTTGCTTTCTTTTAACTACATCAAATGAGAGGAAATACTTTTCCTCTCATTTTTTGGTAATATAACAGAGGTAGGAATTTTTCTCTCTTATCATTTTCATTCTTCTCACCTTCCAAGTAAAGCACTTGGCTTGCAACTGGGAATGGTGGATCTAAAACCAGAAAAGCTGGATTCTGTGTAAGCTTTCCTTCTTGCTAGCTTATATGGAGTCTTGCTTTCATATGCTCCCAAAGTGTGCTAAATCTGTTGACAACACCATGCAGGAGGAGACGTAGTTCATGAGCCTCTGCAATGACTGGCAGTAGAACTGTCCTGAAGAAAAATGCTCCTGCTAGTTCTTCCACCCTCTATTTCACTTCTATCATATTGTCAATAGATTAGAGCTGGGAATAGCAGAATATATCTCTGGTGAAAAATCTCGTCAGACAAAGAGACATGATAAAAAACCATTAAACAGGGATTTTGATGTCGGTTTCTATCAGAGTAAAAAAATAAATGGCTCACCTTTATGTACAATGGCTCCCTAAGATGATCAACAAGAATGCAAGCTTTCTCTTCCCACACAGGGTTGAGGTTCTTGTGTATTATTTTACTTCTAAAAACTTCTTTTCCTCCAATTTTAAACTTCACATATGGATCACTTGTCCCTGTTAAAGAGATACAGATTGATCCATGTTAATTGTGCCTTTCTATAGAAGAGAATCACTCATTTAATTATCAGAAAGTATATAAAGGTAGAAAAGTTAAATGAAACTTATCACATGGGAAAATAAGTATTCAGTGTTTTTCCTAAAATTTTCCTTATATATTGAAGTGATAGTATATTATTATTATCTTCTGGTCTTTATCCTGTAACCTTGCCCTGGTATTTAAAAACACTCTATTGCATACTGAATATGTACATTTAATTCAAGTTATAAATCATAGAGATTACTCTGACATTTCTCTTGGTATAATCTAGTAACCATAAAAAGGAAAATCAATGATCTTAGCTGATTTAACTATTACTATTTTGAGAGACAGTAAAACCCATGTACTCATTTGAATTTTCTCAGTCATGCCCTAGATGAACTATTGCCATTGGTTTCAAAAATCATGTGTGTAACTACTGCCACCTGCTAAAACATAAGCTCCATAAGATCCAAGCCATTTGGATCACTGTTTTTTATATCTATAGCACTTAGTACAGAATATGACATATTATAAGTCCTCAATAAACAGTTGGTGAACAAATGAATACATAAATGACTGGAGGAAGGTAGTCAATAAAATTGCTTGATGGAAATAAAAGAAAATTTAAAAATCTCTGCTCCAAGTAACTTTCCATAGCTGAATATTTCTAGTGTTCCCAGGAAAAATTTCATGGTGTCGCCTTTCAGAAATGAGTTCCAAAGCTCTCCTTTCATGTGCCTAGACTGTAAAACGCTTGCCCTCACAGTTACATCTCAGGGTGATAGCTGAGAACACGAAAAGGTCTATGAGTGTCTAAAGCAGATGTCTCAAAGAATATGTGCTAAATCTCTTGCCCTTTCCCTGCAGGATCACTGTTTACTCTGCTTATACAAAATTTTAACAATTTTTTAGCACAAAGCATATTAGAAGATTAGGTGGCAAAAGGAGCCAGTGAAAGTGCATTAACAAATGACAATCTGAGATTAAAGAAGAATTTTTAAATTTGGAAAGAAGTTATAAGATTAAAAAAAAAAATTCTTCTTTTAAGTCTACCCCACTTATCAACTTTTTCAATAAATGTCAATCGCTTGAACTGCCCACTAAAGAGACACAGACTAGCTGAATGAATAAATATAAACAAGCCAAGTATCTGCTGTCTTCAGGAAACACATCTAACCCACAAGGATACATTCAGACTCAAGGTGAAGGGATGGAAAACAACATTCCATGCAAACGGAAGCCAAAAGAAAGCTAGCAGAGTAGTTCTGATTTCAGATAACTTAGTCTTCAAATCAACAAAGGTAATGAAAGACAAAGTTGGTCACTATATAATAGTGAAGTATACAATTGAACAAGAAGACATAACAATTCTAAATATTTATGCACCTAACTCAGGTGCACACAGATTCATAAGGCAAATCCTACTTGATCTAAACAAAATGATAAACTGTAGCACTGTAATAGCTGGGAACTTCAACACCCCTCTGAAAGAGCAGAAGAGACTCTCCAAACAGAAAATAGACAAAGAAACAGTGGACTTAAACAGAACTCTAGAACAAATGGATCTGATTGACATTTACAGATCATGCTACCCAAAAAACACTGAAGATATGTTTTTCTCATCATCTCGTGGGACATTCCCTAAGATTGACCATATCCTAGGACACAAAGCATGTCTCAACAAATTTAAAAGAATAGAAATTATATCATACATCTTCTTAGACCACAGTGGAATAAAATTAGAAATCAACTCCAACAGAAACTCTCATCTCTACACAA
>CAUYMX010050866.1:0-16739 GCA_963573855.1 Lepilemur septentrionalis | reverse complement strand
CATCAAATTGGTATTGACTGATTAACACTATGGTGCTCAAAGGGTGGGAGCGAACACTGGGGAATTGGGGGGTGGGGGGTAGACCCAAGTCTGAGTGACATGGGGGGACAATGTGGAGGGGTGGGATATGCGTGAAAAGTAGTTGGGGAGCGGAATTAGGGATCTCAATAGGGGAAAGGAATTCCTCAAAATCTGATTCATGTGATTAACTATACACCTCAGTAAATTCACTGAAAATCATTTAATTGTACACTTAAAATGGAGTGTTGGTTGTATGTAGATACAGTTGGAGCACTATGTATGTACTCTCTGGACTACTTTGACAGAGTAGGTTGTTTTTTTTTTTTTCCTGGGTTCCCCACTTGATTTATTTTAAATAACAAAAGGAGACTCCAACCAGAGTAGGTTTTTGAATGTAACAAGATAACTCAACTTGAGTGGTAATATATTTTGGGAAATCAGCTCACTACAAATTGTGACTGTAAACATTGTACTGTAAATGGTTTGTAGTTTTCCCCCAATAAAATTTTCGGAAGGAAAAAATGTATATAGAGAGAAGAAATTAGCCGGGCATGGTGGTGCATGCCTGTAGTCCCAACTACTCGGGAGGCTGAGGCAGGAGGATCGCTTGAGCCCAAGAGTTTGAGGTTGCTGTGAGCTAGGCTGATGCCGCAGCACTCTAGCCTGGGCAACAGAGTGAGACTCTGTCTCAAAAGAAAAAAAAGAAAAAGTAGTTTGAGAGGCTCCAGAGAAGCAGAGACGGGTTACATGTTGTTTCCTGAGAGGGCCGTTAGTAGGAGCTCACCTCTAGCGAAAGTGCTGACATCACTTTGAAGAACTTTACAACTGCTAAAAGGAAGCCAACCCTTAGTATGAAAAAAGCCTGTAACAGTGAATTACGTTGACAGATATTTATAAACATAGGTACAGGAGCAACTTTAATTTACTTTAATCACTAATTTTTATATTTTTGAAAAATAGGAATATGTGTATGTATAGGGAGTGTGTATGTGTATATGGTATCAACAGTATTTTCTTTTAGCACAAATAATTTAGAATTATCTAAAAAGAGATTTGTTTTGTATATATGGGTTAGATTATATCATGTTTTTGGAAAGAGTAATAAACTGAAGCAATAATTCATTAAATTTGGGGTTGATTTAATAACCCAGAATACCACTCCACATTTTTTTTTTTGGCAATTGCTCTATGTGCATATTTTAGAGAGGGTGGTAGAAAAGGTATTTGTGCCAATTATGAGACAGATCTTTGCCGAGAAAAAGAAGGAACAAATACAAGTAAAGGCATAAATCAAAATATAAGCAATACATGTCAGTTTAAATCAGTTGTTAAATGACTTTCTGATTAATATTCTAACCTTTAAAAATTATTTTCTGAACCATATTTCCTGTTGTGAAACTTCATTCTTATAATTAAAATCATGCTTTGCAAAAAAACCCCTCTAATTTTCCAATTATTTTATGAAAAAAATAGAGTCTTCATGATAGAAAAAAAAATAACAGAAGCTGAGTTCACAGAGTTGCATTCTCTTGCTATGTGTTTATTGCATGTAGTCTTTCGCAGTGGTACATATATTCCAAATTCAACATATTTTATATTCAAAGATTTGTATCAGTTAGCTTTTGCTGCATAATAAACCACTCTAAAATTTAATACCTTAAAACAATTTAGCTTACTGTTCCACTGGGTGTTTCTTCTGGTCTGGGCCTGGCTCTCTCATATCATCTCTGGTCATCTGGAGCCATGACCAAGTGTGGCTTTCCACTATGTTAATCCTTCAGAGACCTTAGGTTTTACATCTAAAAAACAGAGTTCAAAAACAGCAACCCCATGACTGGCTAAAAAATAAAAAATAAGAGCCATTCCTCAAAACTGTCTCAGCTCCGCTCTCCTACTAGGTCCCTGAAGGGCAATTCTAAAACTAGACTATTTTTCTCAAGCTTCCTGTTCAGCCCTTCTCCTCCTTCCCCTCTCCTTAGCTGATATTCCACCTGATAGGTTTTTAAACATTTGGGACCATCAGATATGAATGTTCTTACCTTCCCGATATCCTAATTATAAATGTATTCATGATCACAACCAACCTCATGATTTTTCCTGACTCAGAGGATGAGGGTTTCATCTTTCACTTAGGAGATAATTATTTCATTTGCACTCTTGATTCTATCTATTCCTATTCTCTTTCAACTCCGTAGCCATCTTCATTTTTTCCTCTTCACCATAGAACTGCCATTTTTTTTTTCCTTTTCTGAGCCAATCTTCTTAAGGGAGTCATCTCAATTCTCTATCTCTATGATCTGATCTCCCACTTCTTCCTAATCCACTGTAATTTAGTCTTTACCTGTCATGATGCAAAAACTATTATTTTGATAGTCAATGGTAGCTGTCATATTGGTGGATGTGGTAAACATGTGCTAGTTATTTTTTTTACTGGGTCTCTATTCTGCACTTAACGCTGTTCATTACTCTGTCTTAGAAAGTATACATGCTTGCCTCGTATGACTCTAGTCTCTGTTCTCCTTCCCCTGTGAATGTTTTGTCAGCATCCTCCATGAGCTCCTCTTCCTACAGTCATTTTTTAGGTAGAGGTGCCACCACACTTCCATCCTAGTTCCTCACTTTGCACACTGTCTTGGTGTCCTCATGCCATCTCTAACCCTCACTTCTCCATCAGAAGTGGTTGTAGTGGTGGATGTAGTGGTTCCAGAAGCACACCAAACTCACTACGTACAAACTCATACTGAATATGAATCTCTCATTCTTCTCTTAGCATACCATCCTTATAGTCACCTAGATGAGAAACAAAGGAGCCGTTCTTGTTCCCCTGCTTCCTCACTTCCCCATTCAATTAGTCACCAAGCCTTGCACATTTCTCCAACAAAGATTTTCCTTTTGTTCTATCCTGTCTTTCATCCTTATGCCCACATCCTAGTTCAAATATTTTGTGTCTCTTTTTTGGTCTACTACCGCAGCGCACACAGTTTCACATAACTGCACTGTCATTCACAAAAGATCATTTTTGGATTTTGAAGCATGGCAAGCATTTTAAATTATCTATAAGTTTGTTTTCTCATGAGTTCTTACACAATCACATGTACAATTCTATATCACTGCCTTATACACTTGATACACTTGTGACTTATCTCATGTAGGGGTGGGAAGAGGGTATTAATCCCTTTCCTCCACACCCTAAGGGTCACAGTTGACAACCCCATAATAAAAGGTTAACAAGAGATAAGCATAACAACTTTATTTGATCATAGTTTTATGTGCCACAGAATGAAGACCCAAAGTTACAGAGAAAACTGTCCGTTTTTATGTTTAGATTCAATGAAGAATGGACAGCCATGTAGAACTGTGATTGAACAAGAAGGGTATGATCTAATGCTAATAGACTGAGTGGGGGCCGGGCGCGGTGGCTCACTCCTGTAATCCTAGCACTCTGGGAGGCCGAGGCGGGCGGATCGCTCAAGGTCAGGAGTTCGAAACCAGCCTGAGCAAGAGCAAGACCCTGTCTCTACTATAAAAACAGAAAGAAATTAATTGGCCAACTAAAAATATATAGAAAAAAATTAGTTGGGCATGGTGGCACATGCCTGTAGTCCCAGCCACTTGGGAGGCCGAGGCAGAAGGATCGCTTCAGCCCAGGAGTTTGAGGTTGCTGTGAGCTAGGCTGACGCCACGGCACTCTAGCCCGGGCAACAGAGTGAGACTCTGTCTCAAAAAAATAATAATAATAGACTGAGTGGGGAAACTTAGCTAGGGCTTTCTAGATTATTGAAATTATTTGATGATGTATTTCTTCCTTCTGGGTATGGGGCAGGACCCTCTCTGGTATGGGGATCTTAATATAATCAAACAAGGTAAATCAGGAGAATCTCTTTATGGCTAGTTCATACACAGTAAGGCTAGGGGGAGCGTTAGAGTTGTTTTTTTTTTTTTTTTTTTTTTTTTTTTTTTTTTTTTTTTTTTTAGGTTTTATTGCTGGCTTTGGGGGGAAAAGGGGTTCTGATTTCTATCATCTCTTGCCTTAAGGAAGAAGGATTTTAGTTTCTGTGGTTAGCCTCATGGGGAGAATGAGGGATGAGAGACAGGAGGTCAGAGAGGAACTTTACTTTTCAGGCTGCTTCTGAGGTCTTGTCTTTGGGATGTTGTTTTCTGAGCTTCAGCACTAATATGTAATTCATTTTACATTATTATTATTATTCAGTGATATAAATTTGTGCAATTTCCTAGTTAGTGGCAAGCCATTTATTCTACATTTGAAAAAAATTTAAGGAAAAGATAGAATTTCTTATAATTAAAAAATAGGTGCTCTTGAGCTTAACATTTTTATATTTAGCTCTGTGTAGAGTATCTCTTAATTACTTCTTAGCTTTCCTCTCTCTCTTTCACATAGAATCAGAAATTCCTCCATTTGAAGAGAGATTCAGATGAATTTATTAATATGATCATGATGCATATCCCTTAAATATTTTGATATAGACAATTTAAAAGAATACAATATGAACATATGTCTCAGTCACCCAGCTGATCCTTTCCAGGAGAGGGATGTGCATTTATTAATCATGTTTTTACCCACAGCACTTAGTGTAGGACCTGTCACATAGTAAGCACTAAACATTTTTTTTTAATTAACGAAGCTATCAAAGGTCACCAAGCAATATAATTCTAGAGGACAAATGAAGTTTTTTACATCTTTTTTGTTCACACTCCATATTCTTCTTTATGGAGCTATTTAAAATTAATTGGCAAGAATTGCCACTGTCCTTTGCTTATACTTGTGTTGAAATCTAAACTTTGTTATTTTATTTTTCCATCTATATTCATTCTACTTACTTGAAATTTTTAAGTCGTACACTACCTAAAATCAGACACAGTTTCAACTGGTTGATATATTTCACAAGAAACCATTCCTATCATTGTGTTCTTGGTCACTTAAATGCCTACTTGTATACTTATTTTCCCATTATTTGCAAGAATATTGGTATCTGTTTAAAAGCCTTGTATATGTAGCTACATAGAAACATCAAAGCTGTTCTTTCTCTTTTACGTTGTGGAGGTTAAGAGAATATGGTATCTGGCTTCATTCAAGGCATTTTGTTAATTCATTGACCCTTGTCTTTGAACAAAGGGTCATACATATTCTCTTATTTATGGTGAATTGTTTTGTATGTAAAGGCATTTTTACAACCTCAAATCTTTTGAAGGATACTACCTCTCCAGTTCATTTGTATGCCTTTCCAAGGACTCTGTCAATTTTCGTTCAAAGAGAAAGTTTCTTATTGAGTTTGAACTTATGTCAAATAGAGGCAAAGTACTTAGCAGCCACCTCACTTTCAGCATCGAAAAGTTATATAATGTATCTTGTACATTGGGTGCATTGTTCTATTTAGAGTCTATGTTTACCTCATAAGTATACTTTTAATAATACTTGAAAAGGTTAGTGGTGTTGAAAATGCATCTTTTTTGGCATAGACCTCACTATTTCCTTAAATGGATAGCCTAAAAAAATATAATTATTTAATTTATGTTTTAACTATCCTATACTGATTTATTTGAAGAATAATATAGGCACCACTTGTTAAAAGTAGTGACTTTACAAATATTTTTTTCTCTTATTCTCACAATGACCTTGCAAATAAGTGGACTATTATTATTTCCATTGCCCAGTTGAAAATTCAAGGCTCAGAATTTATGAGACTTCTCATTGTCATATTGGGTCTGGAATCTGTACCAACTTTGCAGAACTCAGGAATTTATGTCCATTCCTATATAACAATGATTTTCAATATTTTTTCTGCTTCCTTATTTCCATATGGACCACACATTCCTATTATTTTACACAATATTTCTCCAGAAAAAGGAAAGAGGAATGTGTTGTATATAATCTGTTTCTACTGTCTTTTACATTCCCGTCTCAAATCCTAGAGGTTTGAATGCCCATGATCCTCATGAGAATCGCCACTCTAGAGAGTAACGGTTGAATGCTGGCTTCAAATTAGAATCTCTAATACTCTGATTTAATTATCCTGGGTACTAAAATGTTGGTATTTTTAAGAGCTACCTAGGTAATTAATATGCAGCCAGAATTGAAAACCACTGCTATATATTCCATCTTCTCAAGGTTTCTCTTTCTATTGTGTTATCTGAAATGAAAAAGGTAAAATTTTTAAAAAATGAAAGTCAATTTATATTGTTTACTGTCAATGAAACACATCAAATAACCTCCCAGTTCTTAAATTAGTATCATGATTACCCTGGCACTTCATATTTGATATATCCTTATTATATCTTTTAACTCCCAGAGGTTCCCCCCCAATTCTTCCCAGTTAGTTTAATTTATTAGCTCTTTGACCTTGAGCAGTTTTCTCTTAGAGACTATTTTATTGTCTTCTTTCTAATTTATAAATTAAACTTTTAGCCAGGTAATACTATTTATTACATTTTGAATAATTTAAAAGAATTATTCCATCAATATAAAATTCCATCTATTTTATTTCTAATATTCGTATTGGCTACCACATACTAGTTACTATATATGCACATAAATAAAAATGTGAATATACTATATACACATATAAAATGGTTTATTTTAAAACTGTATACATATATACATATAATTTTTTAAATAAACCACTTTTTAACTTCAGGTTATTTAGCATTAAAATACTCTCTGATGTTACCATTATTAACATGGTTTTCAGGGAAGAGCAAATGTTTTTCTGTAAGGGACCAGAGAGTAAATATTTTAGGCTTTGTGAACCATATAGTCTCTTTTGCAACTATTCAGTTCTGACATTGCAGTGCTAAAGCAACCATAGACACTGTTCTTTTTAATCGTGATTGTAATCTCAGTTTTGTTTTCCTTTTAATAGAAGATACTTATGTATTGATTTATATTAGTACATTTGCCCTTTTTTTCTGCTATAACATAGCAGTTCATGGGAATTTTATTACTTCTCCTAGGCCTTTCCATAATTTTTTGTCTTAACCAACTGAATCTACTGTGTATCAAGAAATTTGATATATGATTAAGTTGTATAGGTTATGTGGTCATATGCTCTAGGTTGATTATTTTGGATCTATTGAAATGGCTTGGGTAGATCTGGACTGCAGCAACAAAAAGGTGTTATAAAGTAAAAACAGTGGGCAGAATGGCAAATAGAAGGATCAGGCCAATGAAAAGGCTTACGTAAGTAGAGAACCTAAAACATTATGGTTATTTAGTGTCTCCCCGTATTATACACACTGTATCAATTAAAATGCATTTAAGAGAATTTAAAAGAATATACACAGTTTTGAGGTGGGTGGACATGGACATAATCTCTGATCCTCAGATGACTACAAATAAGAAATCCAATTATTGGAAAGAAAAGAAAGTAGACTATAGGCCAGGAGTGATGGCTCATGCCTGTAACTCCTGGCACTCTGAGAAGCCAAGGTGGGAGAATTGCTTGAGCTCAGAAGCTTGAGACCAGCCTAAGCAAGAGCATGACCCTGTCTCTGCTAAAAGTAGATTAGCCTGGTGTCATGGCATGCACCTGTAGTCCCAGCTACTTGGGAGGCTGAGGCAGGAGGATCGCTTGAGTCCAGGAGTTTGAGGTTGCAGTGAGCTAGGCTGACGCCATGGCACTCTACCCAGGGTGATAAAATGAGACAGAAAGGAAGGAAGGAAGGGAAGGAGGCAAGGAGGAAAGAAAAGAAGAAGAAAAGAAAGAAAGAAGACTGTAATAGAAAAGGCAAACAATTTCATGAACCTACTTATCCCAAAGAGTAGTTCACACTACAACAAATGGATAATACAAGTGGATTTTAAAAAAGCATAGATAAGTCTATGAATGGTATAATTCAAGAAAGTTGATTTGAGATTTCAGTAATATCATCATGGAGAGTAGCTCTGTTCATTTTTCAAAAGTCTTTATTCAAAGTAGTTATTTCCATGATTTTATTTATATTGTCGTATTTTTTAATGTTTTGTTTTCCCTTAAACTTATATTCTTTTCTCAGTTATCACTTACATTTTGATAACTGTAGCATGATTTACTATTAAACAGGTTGATACAGTGAGCTGATATTTCTCATTATATAACATATGAAATAGCTTCAAACTGTGATATATAAAAAGCATAACATGACGTAAAGCATTTTCTGTTTTATCTAACATAGAAATTTCTTAATCACTTAATAGGCTTAATATTTATAGACCTTATATTATCAATGACTGCTATTCCAGCCCATTTTTATTTTATTCATGTTTTGAACATATAGTACATGCTTATGGAACAAGATTCCAAAACATACAGATAGTACAGAATGAAAAGTAGACTCTTTTTTCTTCTGTCCCCTTCACTACCTGAATTCAACTGCTACTGTGAGTTTCCTCAAGACTAGTTCAAGGCCAGGCACGGTGGCTCACGCTTGTAATCCTAGCACTCTGGGAGGCCAAGGCTGGGGGATCGCTCAAGGTCAGGAGTTCGAAACCAGCCTGAGAAAGAGCAAGACCCCATCTCTACTATAAGTAGAAAGAAATTAATTGGCCAACTAAAAATATATAGAAATAATTATCTGGGCATGGTGGCGCATGCCTGTAGTCCCAGCTACTTGGGAGGCTGAGGCAGGAGGATCGCTTGAGCCCAGGAGTTTGAGGTTGCTTTGAACTAGGCTGATGCCATGGCACTCATTCTAGCCTGGGCAGCAGAGTGAGACTCTGTCTCAAAAAAAAAAAAAAAAAGACATAGTGCACATATTTACAAACATATTTATATTCTTCTGTAATCCCACTTGACTCAGGAATTCCCCTCCAAGGTATATACTCAAGAAAAATGAAAATATGCGTCCACATAAAATCTTGTGTAACAATGTTCACGGCAACATTAATCATAATAGTCAAAAGTGGAAATAGCCCAAACATTCATCAGCTAGTGAATGGATAAACGAAATGCGGTGTATCCACACAATGGAGTACTACTCTACAATAGAAAAGAAAAAGTGAACTACTGATACATGGTACAACATGGTTGACCTTGAAAACATTGTGCTAAGTTAAAGAGGGCAATCATAAAAGACCACATATTATATGATTCCATTTACATGAAATGTTCAGAATAAACAAATCTATAGAGACAGAAATTAAATTAGTGGTTGCCTAGGGCTGGTACTGGTGGGGTGATGCATGAAGAAGGAGAAGACCAGTGACTGCTAATGGCTAAGATGCTTTTTGGGAGAACAAGATGCTCTAAAATTACATGATAGTGGTAGTTGCACAACCCTATGAATATACTAAAAAACATTGAATTGTGTACTTTAAATGGATGAATGATATGGTATGTAAATTATATCTCAATAAAGCTGGTTAAAAAATTTATATGTAATCAAAATTTTGACAAGCAACATGTGAGACATAATCAAATGCAATTTCAGTTTTGCTTCCAAACATTCTTCAAGGTTTACTTAGCGTGGGTAATCATTTCCCTGCTTGCGTGTAATTAATAGAGACCCCTCTGGTCTCTCTATCCCCTAAGTATTAATTCAGTATTAGGACGTCTAGTCCAAGGTAGCGTCTAAGACTCTGAACTTGATTTAGTGTTAAAGTGTGTCCCCTCCCCCAGCTTAGGCTGCTGCAAGTCAGGAATATTACAGCAGAAAAGACAGGCATGGCAAGCATCTTTCCTTCTCTTCCTTGGACTTCTCCTCTCCTGCCTGCAGCTTGCCGGTCCATTCTGAGTATTCCAGGGACAGAGAAGGAGAGGGGTAGAAAGTGGTGATATAAAGAGATTTCTAAGCCTAATAGCTGGTTAAGTGCCCACCCTCCCTTCTCTCTCTCTCTCCCCCTCTCTCTTGCAGTTTCCTTGGCGCAGGCTGGCCCATTTCTATTCTGTGTGAAATTTGTCACTCTTTTCTTCTCTTCTAAAGATTTAGGCTTTACCACCAGTTTCTTGCTGCTGAGGTTCTTGTACTCCTGTAGGTTGCCACTGGATTGAACCCAAGTCAGCTCAATGCTGGCTCTATTTTTGTTGTGTTCTGCTCTTAGAGTGACCATGTAATTTATCATCCAAACTGAAACACTTTTGTGAGTGAAAGGGGGGTACTAATAATTACAACGGGACAACAGGCATAAAACAGGACTGCTCTGGCCAAATAGGTTTTATAGACACCCACTGCATAGAAAACACTCACACATCCTTTGCCTCAAAGTTTTGGGACACAGCCTCATCTATTCTGTTGTGACGGTTGCTTTGCCTCTATCAGGTATGACATGAGCTACGTTCCTTTATGTCACCCAACTACAAAGAATACATTCAATAGATTTCAAAGAGATCCCCTAGAAGACTCTTTAACTTGGCTGGAGATAATGGATGAGAATCCTCAATTCTTCCTCAAGGAGACAGACAACAACTCTTTCCAAAGTAATATCTGCCCCAAATTCTCCCTCTGCACTTTCCTGAACCATTTAAAATCTGAAAGTCAGCAAGGAGTTCAAAAGTGAGGAACAGATGCTTACCCATTTCCTTTAAAAAATCTCTATTTAGTGATTTGTAACTCACACTAGTATTTCGCATCTGTTGTAACGTGGTGCCTAGTTCCAACTTCAGTTTTAACATCTTATTTCATATATATTCTTTTTTTGTCCACACAAATGTGAGAGTTATTTTTGAAATATAATGTCAAAAGAGATGATTTGTCTTAGTAGTTAAGTGTGACACAGGCTTTGAAATCACAAAACCAAGGTTATTAGAGTTATGAATTTAGGAAAGTGACTTGACTTCGTGAAGTCTTCATCCCCAATAAAATGAGAACAATAACAGTGCCTAAGTCATAGAGCTGTTATAAGAAATCACATGTGAAAAGAAATTAGCATAATATATGACTTGTGGTTTCATGTGTAATATGTTAACCATTATTACTATGATTGTTATTTTTCATATTTATATGAAATCATTAATAAAATAAGAACAGTGAAAAAAATGAAACATGTAGTATGAAATGTCACAGATTACTTTTCAAAATAGTATTCTAAGGTCTTTAGAACAGAAGATACCACAGAGAATTCCTAAAAGCATTAAATCACAAGAATATTCACATAGATTCAAAGGATAAACCTGGCTTATAGTAGGTACTCAACTAATATTGAATGAATTAAATTAAAAAACTCTTTAACCATTAGCTAACTACAAAGTATAACCAGCCATTATGTTATACTGTATTAGTTTCTTGAGGCTGTTATACCAAATTACCACAAACCTGGTGGCTTAGAAGAACAGAAATTTTATTCTGTTACAGATCTGGAGGTCACAAATCTGAAATCTGTCAGGAGCAAAGCTTATCACAGGAAATAAGCCAATCAGAATGCTTGATTTTATGCATTATTCTAAACTGATAGACTTAGGCTGAGTTCTTGGGCTCCTTGCACCTCTTACAGAACAAAGGATAAGAACTTTGTGACAGCTATTTTTCTCCTTCATTCTTTGCCTATATTTTAAAGCATATTTAAATTATAGATGTTGAATATGTTAGAAAAGTGTCAATGTTGATTTAACTTTTCAAAAAATGCCTGGTAATAAAAAGGATATATAATTTTTAAAAGTGTTTTTGATTTTATTGTATTTAAATACACACATGTATTATATATGAAATTAATTACAAAAGTATATAATAGCTATGGAATTTTTGTCTGTTTATGAAAATATATCTGAATTATAGCTGTAATTTTTTTATAAACCTGACCTCCATAGCCAATCACTGATACTAAAAATATATATATCATTCTACGTTTTGGTCTTATCTGTGAAAAACTTTGTCTTCTTTTGTTTTTAAACGTACACAAAAGAATATAAATAGTTCAAAATGTAAAATGCCAACTGCCGTAGGGACAAAAAAAGTGTAGTACCTTTTCCTTCCCCATCACAAGGGTCATGACCAACACTTCTATAACAAAAGACAGATTTTTTCTTTTTTTTTGAGGCAGAGTCTCACTCTTGCCTGGGCTAGAATGCCCTGGCATCAGCCTAGCTCACAGCAACCTCAAACTCCTAGGCTCAAGGGATCCTCCTGTTTCAGCCTCCCAGGTAGCTGGGACTACAGGCATGCGCCGCCATGCCCGGCTAATTTTTTTCTGTTTTTAGTTGTTTGGCTAATTTCTTTCTATTTATATAGAGATGGGGTCTCACTCTTGCTCAGGCTGTTCTCAAACTCCTAAGCTCAAATGATCCTCCCACCTCGGCCTCCCAGAGTGCTAGGATTACAGGTGTGAGCCACCGTGCACGGCCTAAAAGACAGATTAATAAGAGAAAAGCATAACAAATTTAATTAATCAAAGTTTTATGTGACATGGGAGGCTCCAGAAATGAAGACCTAAAGACCGAGGGAAGGCTGTGTATTTTTATGCTTAGGTTCAATGAAGAATGGACAGTCATGTAGAAATGTGATTGGATAAAAGGGTCTGGTGTAATGGTAATAGACTGAGGGGGAAACCCAGCAAGGCCTATTTTGTTTAGCGTCTTCTTGGCCTCTTTTCTTGACATTCCTTCCTCCAGGTACAGGGCAAGATACCTGTCACATGAGAGTTTTCAGGGAAGAAGGGAGAATATCACAGAGTGACATTTCTAGATTTTATGGCTGGCTTTGGGGGAGAGGGGTTCTAGTTTCTGTGACCTGCCTGGGCATTGGGTTGCAGAGGAATTCTGGTTTCTATCACACACTTTTGGGGAGAAAGGGAAGCTGAAGACAGGAGAACAGGAGAAGATCAGAGAGACCTTACTTCTGAGGCCTTCCAATTTCCTTCAGTTCAAAGTATTCAGCATACTATGGTGCCATACTTTGGGGTATCGTGTTCTGAGTCCCAACACTGCTCTGGAAATTTTACTGTATTACCTAAAAAAAAATAACTGAGTAAATTTGCTTAAACAATATAGAGAGATATTTTAATGTTTCTATCAAAATATAGACTAGTTTTTGAAGTTTAAATATTAATTGAAAAAAACAAAAAAAATCAATTGAACATTGTCAATTTTCAATTTTAAGCTATGGATTATTTTATCCTAAAGCATTATCAAAGAGATAAACATACATTTACAACATTATTTTTGATTTAAAAAGGAAAAAAGATTAGTATTCTCAACTTTAAATCAAAATCAATAGCAGTAAGGAAATATAGTACTGGCTAAAAGAGATGTCTTGTTGTTCATGACCCTTGAGTTCATGCTCATTATGTTTGTGACCTTGGGGAAGTACTTGACCCTAAATTAACCTCAATGTCTTCATCTGACAAATGGGAGTCATGATAATGATATATTAATCATAAGACTTTTTTCTGTATTAGATAAAATACTATACACAAAGGGCTTAAAACAGTGCCTGACAAATAGACAATAATTAGCAAATGTTAATTATTATATATTATATTAAAAATTAGGTGGTTTAATTTTTTGATATGCCTCGTTGTCTAAACTGAGTATCTTAATGACAGAGAGACCATATCTTAATAATTCTTTTTTTTCTTCATTTTGGCTTCAGCAATTAGCACAATTTCCATCCTTAAATGCTTGAATAAATGACTCATTGGTTTAATGAATAAATTGTTGGCTGAGTTAACTATAAAGTACAGGAATAAATTAAATTAATTTAATTTATTTAGGAAATCTTTACTTTTAGTATTATATGGGAAATAGCACACACACACACACATATTGCTAAGCCAAATGCATTTGAACATAGACTGCTCCATTTATAATGAATCTAAAAGTATTAAATTATGGGTTTTGATTCTTTCCATTTCCAGAAGAGTTCTGTAGCTATTATTAAAACTTTGTTTACCTGAAGTGTTAAATATTTTCTTTCTTTTTTTTTTTTTTTGAGACAGAGTCTCACTGTGTTGCCTAGGCTAGAGTGTCGTGGCGTCAGCCTAACTCACAGCAACCTTACACTCCTGGGCTCAAGCAATCCTTCCGCCTCAGCCTCCCAAGTAGCTGGGACTACAGGCATGCACCACTATGCCTGGCTAATTTTTTCTATTAATTTTTAGTTGTCCAGATAATTTCTTTTCTATTTTTAGTACAGATGGGGTCTCGCTGTTACTCAGGCTGGTTTCGAACTCCTGACCTTGAGTGATCCACCAGCCTCAGGCTCCCAGAGTGCTAGGATTACAGGCATGAGCCATCGCGCCCGGCCTTAAATATTTTCTTTTAATTTTAGACAATTGATTAAAAGAAAAGCTTGTGTTATTAAAAATATTGCTTTTTTACACACATTTTCTGCCTTACAACTCTCTGAGAGGTGACTGGCATAAATCTAACTGAAAATAGTTCAAGAAAATATACTTACTCAGTAACTGAGCCTCCTAGGTATAGGACCGTCACTGTCCTGAGAGCTGAATCCAGAAGTTCGGTGGATATTATCAGTATTTAGTCTGTTTCTCTCTCTATCTTTCCTTATCCTCCTCCTTCTCTTTGTTCTTCTCCTTCTCGTCCTGTCCCTGTCTCTGTCTCTCCATCTCTTAACTGTTCTTTTCCCTGTACCCCTGTGATGACTTCATTCTAAAGTGAGGCTCTGTCCCTCTGGTGAGTAAAAATGGCCCCTGGAAGCCTCAGACTTACATGATCCTTGGTGCCCCCATTACAGAAAGCTCAAGGTTTTTGTTTGGTCTTACTTTGATCACTGGCCCATGCCTGAATCAACCCTGGTGGCCAAGGAGATATAGTACTCTGATTGGCCAGTCTTGGGCCATATACCTACCCCTGAGACCAGGGATAGGATCAGCCAACTTGAACCATGTGTACTGAGAACTGTGATCTGTTCTCCAGACATATACTGGGTACAAGCAAGCATGGGTGTGCGCGCGCACACACACACATTTGTGCACACACTCGCACACTGAAATATCACATCTCACTGTGTTAATGACCCTGTGAGAACAACTGGACAAGGGAGACAGCTTGGCATCCTAAAAAGATATAGGAAGCAGATCATTTTGACTCCTTTACATTTTGACTATTTGCTCTTAGCCAAGTTGTATAACCTTCCTGAGCATCAATTCCCTCACTGTAAACTTGGGACAATATATAAGATTGTGATGAAGATTAAATGATATATTGCATAAAGAAGAACCTAACCTAGTACTTAGCACATAGTAGATATTCTATATATATTATATATATAATAGCTTACCCTTTCATAAGACAACTTCAGGATTCAGAAAAGGGAATTCAAAAGTGGAGAAAAAGTATAAAATTTGGAGAAATATCATCTGTTCTCTTTATTAAAAATTAGCTTTTTATTTTAGAAGTTAATTAGGTATGCAGAATTATTACAACGTTATTGCAGAGAGTTCCTGTATACCCCACACTCAGTTGCCCTTATTATGAACAACTTGCACAGGTATGGTACATTTGTCATAATTAATGAGTCAATATTGGTATGTTATTATTAACTAAAGGTGATATTTTATTCGGCTTTCCTCAGCTTTTCCCTGATGTCCTTCTCATGTTCCAGGATGCCATCTAAGATACCACATTACATTTAATCATCATATCCCCATAGAGTCCTCTTGGTTGTAACAGTTTTTCAGATTTTCCTTGTTTTTGATGACCTCCTGGACAGTTTTGAGGAGTACTCATCAAGAATCCCTCAGTTGGGATTTTTTTTTTCAGGTTTTTTTTTTTTCCTTTATTGAAGTGTAATTTACATATCATGTCTTTACTCCATTTTAAGTGAACAATTAAATGATTTTTGGTAAATTTACCAAGTTGTACAGCTATTCACATAAATCAGTTTTAGAAGATTTCCTTCCCCCTATTAAAACCCCTAATTCCCATCCTCAACCACATTTCAAGCATGCCCCTCCCCTTCACAGTGCTCACCACATCCCCCAGATGTGGGTCCACCCTCCACCCCCAAAATCCCCAGTGAACATTACCACCATTTAAGTACCATAGTGTCAATCAGTCAATACCAATTTGATGGCGAGTACAAGTGAGGCCCGTTCTTCGGGTCTTGTATCACCTCACTTTGAATAATGGGCTTAAGCTTAATCCAGGATAATATAAGCAGTGTTAGCTCACTGTCATTTCTTAAAATTGAGTAATATTCCATTGTAAACATATACCAAATTTTAATCCACTCATGAATTGATGGGCACTTGGGTTGTTTCCATGACCTAGCAATAGTGAATTTTGCTACCATAAACATTCGTGTGCAGATGTCTATAGAATGTCTTGTGCTCTTTTGGGTAGATGCCTAATAATGCTATTGCTGGATCAAATGGTAACCTAATCTTTGATAAACCAGACAAAAAATACATTGGGGAAAAGAATCTCTTTTCAATAAATGGTGCTGGGAAAACTGGATAGCTACGTGCAGAAAAATGAAACTGGATCCCTACCTCTCACCTCTCACCAAAATACACTCAAGATGGTTAACAGACCTAAACCTAAGGCAGGAAATCTTAAGAATCCTAGAAGAGGATGCTGGGAAGACCCTCTCAGACATCGGTCTAGGCAAAGAATTCTTGAAGAAGACCCCCAAAGCAATCAATGCAGCAACAAAAATAAACAAATGGGACCTGATCAAATTAAAAAGCTTTTGCACAGCCAAAGAAACTATCACTAGAGCAAATAGCCTGCAGAATGGGAGAAAATATTTGCTTTCTACACCTCCAACAAAGGTCTGGTAACAAGAATCTACCTGGAACTCAAAAGAATTAACAAGAAAAAATCAAACAA
>CAUYMX010050863.1:0-24766 GCA_963573855.1 Lepilemur septentrionalis | reverse complement strand
CCCCAAGATGGAAAACAAGGCATGAGTATCTGCTCTTATGTCTTCTATTAAACATTATGCTGGAAGTCCTTGCCAGCACAGTAATGTAAGAAAAGTTTGTAAAAGACACGCAGATTGGAAATGAAGACATGAAACTGTCTTGATTTTTTAGATAATGCGATTGCCTATGTAGAAAATTCTAAATAATATATATTAAAAATACTATTAGATCTACTGAATTGAGCTGAGTTGCAGAATATGAAGTCAACAGACAGAAAAAAAAATCTATTATGTATCTATATGCTACCTATAAAAAACTGCAGCCTACTTAAAGGTAAATCTAATAAAGCATGCAGATATTTTGTATGCTAAAAACTACAAAATATGAGAAAAATCAAATAAGACTTATAAAGTCTTATACCAGACTCATTAATTGTAAAGTTGAATATTGTCAGATATGTCAACTCTATCCCAAATTGATCTGTGGAATCAACACAATACTAATCAAAATACTAGCAGGATTTTTTGTAGTGTGAATCAATAAGCTGATTTTAAAATTTACATGGAAAAGCAAAGAGCATAGAATAACCAATTAAATAACAACAAAGTTGGAGGACTCACATTGCCTTCTTTCAATACTTAACTAAAAAGCCAGAATAACCAAGATAGCAAGTTATTGTCAAAGAATAAGACACATAGATCAATGGAAAAGAACAGATAGCCTAGACATAGATCCACACGTATATAATCAACTGATTTTTGACAAATGTGCCAAGGCAATTCAATAAATTATCAACCTTAAATAATGATATTCAGGAAATACAATTAAGTACAGAATTTGTTCTAGCTCAAACCTTGAGGCTGGCAACAATTCAAATACCATCCATTGGTGAATGCATAAACAGATCTTGGTATACTCATAGTATAGAGTATAAAAAGCCATGAAATGTCCTACCAATTATACCATACACCATGGATGATTCAAAAGCATTATGCAAAGTGAGAGAAGCCAGACTGAAAAGGCAAAATATTGCATAATTTCATTGAATGACTTTCTGGAAAAGGCAACTCTAGCTATAGGACACAGACTAGGGGTTGCTAGAAGTTGGGAGTAGATGGCAATGATGAGCTTCAAAGGTTCATGAAGAAATGCTTTGAGATGATGAAAATATTTTGTATGTTGATTGTGTAGTGGTGACATGACTCCACACACTATCAAATCTCAAGAACTAAACGTCTAAAAGGAGTTAGTTTTACCATATGCCAATTTTGCCTCAATACAACTGACTTAAAAATAACACCCAGAACTTGTGACCTTAGAAGAACTGAGACAGGCACAGTCTCATAGGACCTCGGTAGCACAGTAGCACTTGAATTCCTTCTGGCCATTATTTCATGCTCTTTCAAGGCCTCTTACCTCCCACTGCTAAAAGGATTTGGGATAGTGGACTATTAAGTAGAACAAGGTTTATTTAGCATTTAAAATAGATCTTCCAGTCTCCTTCACCGTGAGGTCAAGGACATTGAGTTGGCTCACTTTTTTAAAAAGTTTTTTTTATTGAGCATATTACGGGGGTACAAATATTTAGGTTACATGTATTGCCTTTGCCCCACCAGACTCAGAGCTTCAAGTGTGTCCATCCCCCAGAAGGTGTGCACCACACCCATTAGGTATGTACATACCCATCCCCTTGGCCCCCTCCCATCTGCCCAACACCCGATGAGTATTATTACTATATGTGCACTTAAGTGTTGATCAGTTAATAACAATTGGATGGTGGCTATATGTGGTGCATGTTTTTCCATTCTTGTGATATTTCACTTAGTAAAATGGGCTCCAGCTCTATCCAGGATAATACAAGAGGTGCTATATCACCATTGTTTTTGTGGATGAGTAGAACTCCATGGTATACATGCCACATTTTATACCACATTTTATTAATCCACTCATGTATTGATGGACACTTGGGTTGTCTAGCGTACTTTTATTTAGTAATGCACACAATGCTGGGGAAATGTTGTTTAGATTGAATAAAATTGAGGAAAATCTTGTGAAGTGGTATATTTTGCATAATTTTTTCTTTGTTTACTCAACAATCCTGGAACTGAATCTTGTTTGAAATTCTGCAACTCATATGAGATGTGGTTTACTCTCAGAAAGCTAATTTCACTATCTATATGTATCCCCAAACCTCATGTTGCATACCTTAAAATACAAAATAACATTTATTTACAAACTAAATAAAGGCTACTGGTCCTCAACCTAGAGTGTCACCATTAATCACCTGAGGGAATTTCTAACATGCAGATGTCTGGTCTCCAATCCCTGATGTTCTGATTTATAAAATTGATCCAGGAATGTGCAAGTTTCACCAGCTGCCAAGGTAAATCTGATGTAGGTTTTCCCAGGTCACACTTTAAGAGAACATGGCTTGAAGCTATCAGTGAAATTCATGAAAGGGATGGAAAATGAGCCATTTTACCTTTGTTAAGATAAAGCAATTGCATTAAGGTTGTCTAAAGAAGATAAAAAGATGAATGAAGTTGAAAAATTTTTTAATAAGGCCCATTTTTCAAATCTTGGTATTTCATAACTGCCTTATTTATTTTATTCTTTTTCTCATTTTGTTTTAAGTATATCCCTTAGTAGCAGCAAGACTAAGTTAAATGCATCATCCAAGAATTCTTTATTAAGATGTAAAAACCAATAATAGTAATCATTTTTAATAATATGACAAATGGCCTTAATTTTTAACATAATTTTGTTAAAATTTAAGTTATAAATGGAAATTAAGTGGGAAATTAGCTCATGAATGATTCTCTGGATTCACTTTCTAGAATTCTCTATGTCACAAATTCAAACAGGTAGCAACATTTGTAAAAATCCAGTGGAAATATAGAACATTGATCTGTTTCTTAAGTTATAGTCTTTATCTATCTTTATGTTAAATAGTGAAATAAAAGGCTTTCTCATTCTGATACTTGGTAAAAATACAAATGTCTATTCAATCTATTAGAAATATCAGAAAAATGTCTACTTTGATTCTATAGCAGTTTGTGAGTTCATCGTGCCCTTGGAAATTTTGATTTAAGTAAAGCAGAAACCCCAAGACTGAGACCAAGCAAGAGTGCAACAGAATACTGGGTACTACCTAACTCAGCCTTTCAAAAACTTCCACGGTTTGTGAGGGTCCAGCCAATAGCAACTCCACGGAGGGACGTCACAGAGCTGGAATGCCAAACCGAAGCCTCCATGTGGATGACAGCTGTGGCACTGATTATAACAATGGCATCTCAATTTCTCAGGCTTTAGACATTGTCATTAGTAGAGATATTTGAGTACATCTAAAAGTTATAGCTATTCAAGGCTTCTCATTTCCCAGCCTTGGCATCTTTTGTTCTTAGGGAAGATTTACCTCACACATTGTTTCTAGAGGCATCTTCCTTACTTATACTGAAATAAAGCCTCTGGTGTCGTGAATAGCATTTGGAGGAGTCCATCATTTGTCTCTGGAGAAGGCCACAGTGTTCCATCTCAATTGTATAATGTCCTAGAGGTACCCTAGACAGCACTGTCTCTGCCTGAAGTTTCTCTACTTGTAAATTAAAAAATAAGAGAGTGTAGAGGGGTCATAATTCTTCTCTGTACCTGTTTCTCCCAGTTACAATAATTTTTGTTGTCTAGCAGAGTAGGAAAATAATATATACAGTGAGCTTGGATAACATACTGAGCTGTCAGCACTAGGCATGTTTGCTGGGCAATGGCACTTTGGAGCTGTTGCATATGCAGTAGGAATGGAACAGAAAAGCGTGTCTTTATGTGTAATACCACCGCCTACCCTCTTCTAAGTGTTTCACAGAAAAGCGAACCCTCCTATAGCGGATGGGCAACACATTCCAGGTAGTGTCCAGTTCCTGATCTTAAAGTCCAGTGAAATGGTGACTATTTCCCCACTAATTTATTTAAAAACTCTTGCCATGCTGACTGCAGGCTGTAAAGCAGCTACTGTTACCTCTAATGGCAACTTGTCGGAATTAACTTTTATCTTCCTAACCCTCTTACATGGCCAGGGGTTGTCAACACATGGCAGGGTTATAGAATCTTGAATATGCCCTGGTATGCCCAGACTTGGTTGTTTAAAGAGTTTTTATAAGGTTGGGTTTCCCTGAGAGGCCTATTCATATATATATATATATAGATAGATAGATAGATAGCCCTATCAGTTAAATCAAAATCCAAAAGCATGATTCTGATGCATAAACAGATTTTGGGATCACCTCATCAGGACAGGAAATGTTAGCATGGTCGCCTATTACTTGTACCCAATTTTCACATATAGACCTTGTCAATCTGATACTCACATTACTATTGAATCAAAATGTCTTGCATTTTTTCTTTAAAAACCATTATTTTTTAGATTGATGGAGATAGAGAGTTGATAGGTGGCTACCAGAAACTAGAAAGGGGAGGATGAAGGATGGGCATAAAAGGGGAAAAAAGAATATAAGGGTTTTTATTACCATGGAATTGTACACTTATAAATGGTAAAGATGGTACTATATATGTATATTTTACCTCAAATAAATAAATAGGTATGTCTAGCACTTTGAGTTACTTTAACCACCATAGTAATAGGTCTTGATTATTGGAAGAGCTACCAACTCATCTCATTGTAACTTGCACCCTCCACTTTGCATAGCACCTTTCTGACACATTCATTGTAAAGCTCATTTGATTGATGGCATAAAATTAGGCTGTCCACTTTGCTGCCGTAGTCAGTGTATCCACCTAGGAAGAATGTAAAGAGAAACACTTCATACCCCACCCAGTGCATCAATACTCCAATATCAGCCAGGATCTAGTTTCTGGTTTTAAAAACAGAAAGTGTGGGTAAAAGTCCTGGTTCCTTTGTCACCTACCTGCTTTATGATCTTGGCCCTCGGTTTGTCCATCTGTAAAATAAAGATGCTGAGTAGTGCTTCCCAAATTTGGCTGTGTATCAGAACCTGTTAGGGAGCATATTAAAAATATAAGTTCCCAGGTCCCACTGCTGGCATAAAGAATCAGAATTCTCAGGTGCAGAGGCCTGGAATTTATATATTTAATAGGCTTCTCAGGTATTTTTATGCATGTAACTAACCTTTGGCTTGTGTTTGAGGACCTTTGGATGAGATGACTTGCAATATCCTGTCCAAAATTAATAATCTATGATGTTAGGTCAAAGAAATAAACAAAGGAAATATTAAAATGAATAGCATCTATTCCCATGCAGGTTGATTCTTTAATAGTGACTTTAACAACAGTATCATCCATTAAATGTGCCAGACGTTTTCAGGTACTTTATACACATTATCTCATGCAATTTTCATAGCTATTCTAATAGGAAGCTGCTAATAGTTTCCTTCTTTCAGAGGTGGCACAGAGGTTTGCCAAGAAGGAAGAGAGAAACCACCCAACACCCTGCCTGGAGGCAATCATCAACTGACCCTGATTAATCCTGTCCATTCATTGATGATTTTCATACCTAGATCACTATATTCCTTCCCCTGCTACTCCCAACACCATTCCAGGCAATTTCAACATCCACATGGATAATCTGGCCATTATCTCTCAATTCCTCAACTTCCTCACTTTGGTAAATGTTTTCTCTGTCCAATTTCAGTCACCTACTCCCATGGTCAAACCCTTGACCTTGTCATCTTCAGTAACTTCTCTAATTCTGAAAACCTAACTTCAATCACCATCTCCTCTAACTGGTTCACCTACTCTGTTATATTCATTCCAATCAGTCTTCAAGTTCATCAATATATCAGCCTATGAACCTGCAACTGTCTCACCATAGATAAATTCTCTGACTTTCTCTTGTCACTCTTTACTGAACTTAGGTTCTACATTCCATTATTATAATCACTCCCTCATACCCCTTTCCTTCCACCATATTATCTGCTTAAGCCTGGACATTGTTTAAATGCAACGACCTAGCCTACTCTGTGCCTGTGCTCTGAACACACGTTGCTGGGGAAAAAGCCACAGAACCATGCAGACCAATGTCGATGTCAATCCATGACCTAAGATTTAAATGCAGTATGTATAGGTCTTGTTGCTATCCCTACCCAGCCATTGCATGCCTTCTTATCCTTCTCAAAGCATTTACACCTCACAACCCCAACAGATTGTCAGCTGATGGCTTTACCTCACAGTTCATTGAGAAAAAGGAAGTGATCAGAGTAACCAAAGTACTTGTATTCCCAAATACGTGGCTTCTTCAATTATCTCCTCTGTCTCGCATCATCCATTTTCTCCTCTTTTCTGGACAGTATCTTACAATCATCCTATAGACGTGCTATAGTAGCTCCTATCTTTAAAATGAACAGACATACAAACAAATATCATGCAATCCCTACTCTGCTCCTTGTCTTTCCATTTTGGTGACACTCTTTACATTAAAATGTCTTGAAAAGTTGCCTGTGGTGACTGAATCCGTTTCTTTAGTGCATGTTCCCTTTTCAAACCTATCCCAGCGATGTTTGCTTTCACCACTTTAGAGATTGTTCTTTGCAAGCTCGACAATAGTCTTCTTGCTATCTTTCTTACTTGACTACTCAATTCTTGACTGACTGCTCAGCACCCAGTGATATTCCGGAAGAAACATAGTCCTCCCTAGTTTCCATGGCACCGTGCTGTTGGTTTTCCTTTCATCTCATTGGCTATTCCTTCTCAGTCTCTCCTGGCTTCTGGTTTGCTGATGTCTACGCCTCTGAAGGAGCTCTTGATGCTAGATTGATGCAATGCTGAGCCAAGCAAGGCACTGTGCTGGTCAGAATAGAATGCACTCTAGCCAGTTTAAGCAGGAAGGATGTCTCCTTTTAAGCAGAGGGTTATATCCTTTAAATATTTTTAAATGAACCAAAAAAAAGAAACTTGTGTCTGAGCTTCCAGAAATGAGTCTCACTGAAGCATTGAGTTTCCAAAAGTGCTGCTATCCCTACCATAATTAGAAAGCTGTAGAATTAGAAGCTTTCTTCAAGGTCAAGAAGCTGGCACTAGAGCTGCTGAATCCAGAACCACAGCAATATCAGTACGCTCAAAACGGATGGCCACACTGTGCCTTACTCCTCACATCTCAGTTCTGAAGCTCTGACCTCCATGCTTGCACAAGTGCCTCTGATTGGTAGAAACTAAAGCCCAGATGTAACAAACTGAAGGGGACCCTGGGAGACACAATTACTGGGTTTCCAGGCTCAACACAGGAAGACACACTAGGAGTCTAGAATGGATATTATGAACCAATTCACCATATTTTCTGCAACTGCATTTACTTCTCTATCCACTGTAGAGACTTCATCCAATCCCATGGATTTAATATCATTTATGTTCTGTTGACTGCTAAATATTTATTTCCAGTCCCACCTATCCCCGGAGTGAGCATCAGGCATATTTCACTTGGCTGCCTAACAGACATTTTAAACGAAAATCACAGACTCTCTTGAGTTGCCAGACTGCTACTCCCCACCTTACTCACATTGTAAAAAGCATAACCTTATCACCAACCACTTCAGCCAGAAATGTAGTGATTATCTTTGATTCTTTGCCTTCTATTACTCCCCCAATTCAGTTTATCAGCAAGTCCTGTTGATTCTACCTCCTGAACATCTCCCAGATCTGTGCTTTTTCTACTCTTCTTCATTATCAACCCTATTTCAAGCTACCATTATCTCTTTTCCAGATTTCTGCAATAGCTTTTTAAATACTCTCTCAGCTCCAATCCACATCCCACAGTAATCATTTTCTGTTTAGCAATAGTGAGCCACAGAAATACCCTCTATACATTTCCCATACACCCGGTCTTAGCCTGCCTTATGAAACCCTTCATGACTTGGCCCTTGCCCAGCTCTCTGTCTTAATCTCAATCACTCCTCCATTTACCCACTAACACACATTGACCTCCTTTCATTTCCCTCAGTATGCCTAACTCATTCTTGCATAAATGCCCATTCTTGGGCATTTATACTAATGATTTGCCCTTCGTGAAATGTTTATCTTTTCACCATATGCCCCCTTTTTAGTTCCTGACTTCAATGTCACCTATTCTAAGTGTTTCATGTAAGTCTTTCTGTTGTAGACCTGTTCACTCTATTTCTAGGACAGAGACTGACAGAAGGTAGACCCAAAAATATTGAATGAACGAATGAATAAATTATACTTATGCAAATGAGAAAAATGATGCTTGAAGAAATAAAGTTACTCAGAGACTCACGACTAGTGGATTGCACATCTGGATTACAATTCCATGTCTCTCTGACTCTGAGACATGTGCTTTGAACCACTGTATTCTCTGGCTAGGACTACACTCCTGACTTATTGCTATGCCTATGTTTTCCTCCCTTCAAAACCATTCTGCTAGATAAGCTCAAAAAAACTATTTTGATATCACAGCTTTGAAAGCCTTTCCTAGCTCTCCATTGCCTGCAGCTCAAAGTGGCACCTCCTCTTTCTAGCATTTAAGGTCGACCCTCACTCTGACTTCAGCCTATCTATGAAATATTTTTTTCACTACTGTAAAAATCTAGGTCTCACTGTAACCACAGTCTGCCCTCCCTCTTGCCATGATGGTTAATCCCACTGCTTTTTGCTTTTAACTCCCATCTTTGGAACTCTGCTTCTACTTCCTGCATTTTTGGTTTTTGCTCCCACTAGTGGGACACTCATTCATTAATTAGATATTTTTTGAGGGCCAACTCCTCCAAAGGTTGCTTGGGTTCAGGCCCCTGACCCCTCACCCAGGCATCCGTAAGGGCTGTTTTCTAGAACATCTCAGAACACACACCTGCTTGGGTACCATGCCCTTGAAAGCAGCCCCTGCTCAGCCCACTCTCCCAGTGGCTCAACTTTGCATTTCATAAATTAGGGGTCCCCTTTGGCCTTCATCTAAAGTTTCTAGAAAATCAATGGCAAATGGTATAAATCCTGCTACAAAGTTAATAATGAACCAGTGGTTATTCTTTTTTCTTCTATCAATGCTGGTAGGGAGGAAGTTAAAAAGAGGAGAAGTGAAAGGAAACTTCTAAGTGTTCTCAAACTTCCTCTGTAGAAACCCACTGCCATGCTGAGGCAAACTTTAAGAAGTATATACTTTTAATGAAGTCCCGTTAAAAACATATAGACTGTGCTGGGTAGCTTTTATGTGTTTCTTTTCACATCATTGTTGATTTCCCAAGGTACCTGTGTTCACAGAAGCTCTCCCTTTGCCTGTCATCCTACTCCTCCTGCCAAATGCACTCATTGAGGCCACAAGGCAAAGATTTAGAAAAATTGCCTACCACGGAATCACAATGATGCCTCCAAAACAGCACTGCAATTTTGAATCCTAGAAGGGTAGCACACTGATTTGAAAAGAGACAGAGTTCATTATTGCTGTGATTGAGGAAATCATGTTCAGTTATATAGAACAGAAAAGAAAAAGAGGAAATGAAAGAATAGTGCATCCTCCTTTATTATTTTTTTCTTCTGAAAAATACTATTTATTTTTTTCTTTTAAAAAAATAGTATTTGAAAAATACTAGGTCAGAATTTGGCCTTTTGTGACTCTGTTGGGACACTCCTACCACGGTTTCAATGAAATGATAAGACTTTACACTCTACAGCAGATGTGGTGGCCCCCAAGTTCTTATTCCTTTGCTCTAGGGACAGCTGGTCTGTTCACTTGTTTCTGCCTGACGAGTTTCCTCCCCATGGTCACTAGCTTTCTCTAGTGCAACTGGAGGTACAGAGAAGTGCTCTGGAGGTTGACTCCTGAGAAACAGGAATTCTTTGAGCTCTTACAGGAGTTTTTGCTTCAGTAATTATAGCTAAAACCCCAGGTGACCTGTCTCTAGGTTTTCCAATCACTACTCATTGCATAAACTTGGTCATTTTTCTTTACATTTCTAAGATTTATTTTTCCTGTAAATGAAACAAATAATATCTGTTATGGAATTATCACAAGGATTAAAAGAACACTATGATAGACTTCACGATGTCCTTCCCACTATGAAGTTAGACATTTTCTCATGAGCTACAATCTTCTTTGGAGACAGGATCTTGTTCCCGAAATCCTGTCTCACATCTTCTTGCTATTTATTTTTGGATGGATGTAATTACCTGCTTTCTGAGATTTTTTTTCACATGTTTATGGCTTCCTGATGCTTTACCCCTACATAAATAGCCTCTGGTTGCTTATTGCTAGATTTCCTAGACAGTTTGGTTGTATTCGAACTTCATTCATTCATTCACTCCACAATTATTTAATGCCCAGATGTTTCTATGCCAAGGAGTGAATAAGTTGGGCACCATGGATAAGAAGATGAAAAATGCAGCTCCTATATTATGAGAATTACAGTAGTCACTATGGATCAGCACCAGATACTGGGAAGTTTCTAGTGGAGTTCTGAAACCAGAAGGTGAAACAATTTGGGAAATGCTCATGGATTGGAAGAATTAATATTGTTAAAATGACTATACACCCCAAAGCAATCTACACATTCAATACAATCTCTATCAAAATACCCATGACATTTTTTTACAGAAACATAATAAATAATTCTAAAATTCATATGGAACCAAAGAAGAGCTGAGGTAATGAAAGTAATTCTAATTCTGAGCAACAACAACAACAACAACAAACCCAAAAACAAAGCTGAAAGCATCACACTACCTGACTTCAAAATATATTACAAGGCTATAGTAACCAATACAAAGGCACCAAAAACATACACGGTGGAAAGGACACCCTCTTCAACAAATGGTGCTGGGAAAACTGGATGTCCATATGCAGAGGAATGAAATTAGATCCCCATCTCTCACCATATACAAAAATAAAATGAAAATGGATTAAAGGCTTAAATGTAAGGTTCAAAACTATAAAACTACTAGAAGAAAACATAAGGAAACACTCTAGCACATTGGTCTAGGTAAATATTTTATGAGTAAGACCTCAAAAGCATAGCAATAAAAACAAATAGACAAATTGGACTACATTAAACTAAAAAGCTTCTGCACAACAAAGAAAACAATAAATAGAGTGAAAAAACAACCTGTTGAATGCAAGAAAATATTTTTAAACTATTCTTCTAACAAGGCACTAATATCCAGAATATACAAGGAACTCAATTCAACAGCAAAATGAAACAATAAACAAATGAACAAAATAATGATAAATAATCCCATTAAAATTTGCAAAGGATCTGAATAGAAATTTATAAAAAGAAGACATAGAAATGGCAAACAGGTATATAAAAAAATTCTCACCATCACTAATCAGCAGAGCAATGCAAATTAAAACCACAATGAGATATCATCTTACACCAGTTAGAATGGCTGTTATGAACAAGACAAAAAATAACAGAAGCTAACAAGGATGCAGAGAAAAAGGAACTCATACATACTGTTGGTGGGAATATAAATTAGTATAGTCATTATGAAAAACAGTGTAGAGATTTCTCAAAAAACTATAAATAGAACCAGAAATCCCACTACTGGGTATTTATCCAAAGAAACGGAAATCAGTATATCAAAGGGATACCTGCACCTCCATATTTATTACATGGAATCAATCTAAGTGTCCATCAACAGATGAACAGATAAAGAAAATGTGGTATACATATACAATGGAATACTATTTAGCCATAAAAAGAATAAAATCATGTAATTTGTAGCAACATGGATGGAGCTGGAGGACACTATATTAAGTGGAATAAACCCAGCACAGAATGACAAATATTGCATTTTCTCACTCATGTGAGATTTAAAAAGTTGATCTCATGAAAGTAAAGAGTAGAATGATAGATCCCAGAGTCTGGGAAAGGTGTATGGCTGGGGAGTGGGGAGTGGATAAAGAGAGGCTGATAAATGGGTATAAACATACAACTTGATAGAAGAAGTAAGTTCTAATGTTTGATAACATAGTAGTGTGACTACTATTAACAAGAATGTACGTATATTTGAAAATAGCTAGAAGAGAGCATTTGAAATGTCCCCAACAAATAAAAATGATAGGTGCTCTAGGTGATGGACATCCTAAATACCCTGACTTCATCATTATACGTTCTATACATGTCACACAATATCACATGTACTTTATAAATATGCACAAAATTGTGTCTCTATAAAAAATAATTTAGGAAGAATTTAAAGAATAAAAGTTTCTGCTGGTCATCATTTGGGCTTTCCTCAAAGCAGGTAAGACAGGACTAGGATACAGGCAATATATTGACAGGAGGTCCCAGGAAACATATACGAGAAGTAAGACAAGCATGGCAGGGAAGGGAAAAAGCCAATAATGGGTGGGCTGATAGGTGACCATGAGTGACTGAGGCTCAGTCCTACTGTGGACACTGAGGAACCTTGTAGACAGAAGCTTGGAATTTTCCCATTAAGATATAAGAAATCTGGGGATATTTTTCCATTGACTGCTGTCTTTCCCTGGTTAAGGAGCAGCCTTGGGGTGTTGAATCCAGGTCACACCAGACATGAGCTGAGGAAATTCCCTTGGAGCTAAAGAAAGCCCTCAGGCAGAGAAGCACCTGTAGTGGATGCTGTCAGACTACATGCACATTCGCCCCCAAGATCTGCAAGGATACCTGAAAATGAGCTGCGGGAACATGGGACAAGGCAGCCAGAGTCTGCTGCATACTTATTATTTTTTCAAAGTTCAGTACCTTGCTTGATATTCCCTAGTTTATATTCTTGCTTGTCTAATCACTGCTACATTATTACTTGAATTATAGCTCCTACAAAAACAGCTAATTGGTCCTAAACAAGCAAACGTCTTTGAAGCTATTTTGCACTGAATTTCTTACTTATAATGTCTCTTAGAAGTAGATATGAGTGATTTCCCCAATAGAGTTGAGGTTTATGTGTTTCCCATAGCTGGTCTGGAAGGCAGCCTCCCATTACATCCTACTGCTCAAACTGACGGTAACTGGTGGGGTTTTATACTCAAGAGTAGATAGTATGTAGGCTGATTTTCTGCAGCCATTGGCCATGATAGAATTCCCCTCTAGCCTAAAGTTCTTTATGGTTTGTGCCACTTTTCCTAAAGTGAGAGTTATGCATAGATATGGTTGCAACTGTTTCACTTGCATGAAATGATTCCTTCTCTCCCCTGACTTCAGGTACCCAATATATGGTAAATTTCATGATGGCAGTGACCTTAGCTCCCACACTCTTTCCATTCCATTCTTCTGACTACTATCCAAGGCATCTCATTAAAATATAAGTTCAAAAATAGCTTCATGCTCTTCCTCAAAAAGTTGTGGAGACAAGTTCAGACTTTGGCATGATATTCAAAGTCATAAGGGTCTGGCTTCATCTTACATCTCCTTCCACATATGCCATTCAACTTATACTCCACTCCCTACGCCTCTTTTCCTCAGCTTATGTTGCTCGCATCATTTGGAATACATACTCACTTGTCTTGTTGCCACTTATTGAATTCCCACTCATTATGAAAGACATGAAATAGTTGTGACTTTTTACTTGACTGCTGCAGCCTCTGCCATTACAGACAATGACGTAACTGCCACCACCACATGAGGACAGTACAGAAGGAAAAAAAATAGAAAGAAATGAAACAGCATGGAATCGTATTTTCTGTACATCCACATTTCCAAATGTTTACCACTGAGTACTCTCATGGCAAAATGAATTCAGCCAATTTGTGGGTTGTTTTAAATTGTGAATATGGTCAAGGAGAAGGAATCAAGGAAGATGGAGGTTATAGCAGCATCACTGCAGTGAATCCTGCACAAAAGCAGACAGAGCAAGTAGGAGAGGTAAACAAAAGTCCCATAGCAACTATGTATAACAAAATTGGGTAACAAGTAATCCCCATGAACACCAAAAGATAAGTCAGTGGAAAAAATCAAAAAAGAAAGATTCATGCGGCTTCAGGCTTGCAGCAGGAAAGACGCCTTGATTGCTAACAAAGACAGTGACCCAACAGGTACTACACAGAATGCTCAGCATGCAAATCTGAGATTAGGAGCTGAATCAGGGAGGGAAAAGAGAAGAGAAGATTTAGATAGAAACAGTAAAGGAAAATAGAACTAGAAGATCTTAGCATGTACCAGATGATACGTTTGAATACTTCACAGACACAGCAGGAGAGGGAGTTCCAGGGCTGGGGAACTAGGAAAGCTATTCTGGCCCAGCTTTTCTCCTAATAGAAGACAAAAACTCCTCTAACTTAACATAAGGACAGAAAAGGACCATAGATCAATCCAATACAACATTAAAAGAACAGAGAGACATGGCTACAGAGTAGTTGAAATATCTAGCCTAATATTTGAATACATCATAAAAGAAATGAAGACACCATCTTAGCTTTGGATAAACAGAATACATTAAAGTTGGAAAACCTTAGAAATAAAATAGGAAAAGAAAAATTTAAATAGAGATCCGTCAAAGCTCAAGAAGGATTTAGAAATTAAAAAGAACACTTCATAAATAAACATTAAACTATAAGGAACTTGAAAGTTAAGAAAAATCAATGATTGAAAGGAAAAATTTAAAAAATAAAGAGATATACAAAAGATGCAAAAGAAAATGAACAACATGAAACACAGGCGAAGAACTCCTATGCATAAAACGGAAATCGAAAAAGAAGAATAATCAAAACAAAGGAGTAGAAATAACACAAGAAATATAAATCAAAAAAATAATTCCTGGGCTACAAAAACCTGAAGCCAGAAGTTGAAAGGGGTTGGTGTGTATCCAGGAAAATTGACCCAGAATGATCAACATTGGTTCATATTCTAGTAAAAGTATTGAACTTGAAAGGGAAAAGAATATAGAGTCTCTTCTGAGCATCCATCCAGAAAAAAGGACCAAGTAACTTATAAGGGAAAAAAATCAGAGTTTTTGGCTTTTATTCCAGAAAGCTAACAGAGTAATATATTTAAGATACTCATGAAAAAGAGACATGACCCAAACTGATCTTTATGTTATAAAAGCCAAAGACAAATGACTATGAACTTGCAAAAATTCAGGAAATATTTTTCCCACGAGTAATCTCCAAAAAGTCTATTAGAGAATAAGCTTCAACAACCAAAATTGTTAGAGTGGCATGCTCATAAAAAGTGGTGGAGAACATTAAATATATATTTTGCTATATATTTAGGACTAAATAATGTTTATAAGGAATACTATATGGCATGCGAGGGTTGTATTCTCTGACAACTGACAAAATATTGGGGAAGCTTGGAGAGGGTATATGAAAAAGTCAAATAGGCTCTCAGAAAGTAGAATAGTCTTACAGATATTAACAGGAAACAAAAAGGTATTACTTTAAAATAGATGGTGGGTGAAAGAGAGGGGAAGGGAGAAGGGAGTTACTTGGTTAGTTCGCTATTGTTCATCATAAGGAACCAACAAAAAGAACCCTTGTGCCCCCTAAAAAAGATTGAACTAAGGATATTATACAGTATAGTATTAATCTTTAGAACAAAAACACAGTTCTTTTAAAATACCCTCAGGTATACAATGCCACTTCTAAAACTCTATCCCAAAGATAGGCTGCCAATATTGTATAAAAAATAAATATATCTGCACAAAGCCATTTATTATAGCACTACTTGTGATGACAAAGACTGAAAACAACCTAAATTGTCATCAATAGGGAACTAGTGGAATAACAGTGGTACATTTACACAATGAAATACTAAGGAGCTATAAAAGAGAATAAATGCTAGTTTTTATATTATACTTCTACGAAATAATCACAGGATATAATGCAAAGTGAGTTTATATATTCAAATTTTAGCATTTCCAGGAATTTGTATTGGTTTGATCACAAAATTAAATAATTGACATCAGGCTTGTACTGATTTTCTTAGACAAGGACCAATTTTTTCCACCTAATATATTTTGGTACATAAGAAAAATGCTTGATCCCAGTAACTGAGCCTATTGGTTAGCAAGTTAGATGCTTAGAAGGATATCTGAACATTTCTAGATCACTAAATTTTCAGGCTGGTGCTTAGGGAAATGACTGATATAAAGTAAGTATGTTTTGCCTCTGGAATTCTAATTTCTCCTTTCTTAGTACTATTTCTATCTTTCTTACAACCTAGTGAGACTGTAGCATGCCCTGAGAGACCCAGTTAGTATACTGACTCACTAGCACACTAGCACTCTATGCATTGCATCCGTACTTACCGAGTATCAGGTATAGAAGAGGCAGCCAGATGTCTTCCAATATTCATTCTTCATTTCTCATAAAAGTAATAGAATTTATATCTGGTATATGAGCACCCAACTAAAGATTATATTTTTTTTATCCTCCCTCGATGATAAATGTCATCATGTGACTAAGTTCCGCCCATTGGAATGTAGATGATTTGATAGGTGTCATTTCTGAGCTGTGCATTTCAAGAGAAAAAGCCTATCTAACTTCCTACAAGGACCCTTTCCCATAGGCCAGAATATGGATGTGTTTGTAGGAGCTAGAGCATCCATCCTGAATAGTGAAATGCAAGTTCTGTGTTGAGGATGACAGAGCAAGGAGATGGAAGGGGTATGGGTCTCTGTAACTTACGGTGCCTCCTACCAGCCCTTGATGACTGACCCAGACTTTTACAAGAAAATAATGCAAGTTCATCTTTAAACCACCACTATTTTGATCACTCTCTTATAGCATTCAAACTTATACCCTAAGGAATACATCAGAAAATTAGGTCCTGGGAGGAAGGAAATCAGTTTATTTGTGCACAGTTAGCATTCTTCACAATGGCTTAGATTTTTCAAAGAAAAGACTAAAAGTGTAAATACTAAACAAATTTAAAGACTAAAATTTAAAATAATTGTATAGTTTGAAAATCTATGCTGACAGAAACTGCTTATATCTATAAACCTAAATGTTTTCACCCTGATGCCCTTAATCTTGTGTAGTTTGCTCTTAATATTGTAAAGTGAAAGTTGAGCTAAGGGACAATATATAAGAAAGGTCTCATTGAAGCAATTTAGTGACACCAGTTCTAATATCAATTGTATACTGATATCACCAATTGGCAGAGAAGTAAAATGAAATCCAGGCTAAACCTTCCCTTAAAAATAATTGTCTAAAATGTTGAAGTTCAAAGACTCTGTGAATAACCTGAGGCCTTGGCCATATTTGGAAATTGAAAATGACAGTCGTACTGTGAGGGCAAAAAAGTTTGTGTAATTTTTCAGGCTGTGAGAAAGCAATTATTTTTTTTGGTCAGAAAAATTACACTAGATAGTTTTTCATTTCTTTTTTTCAAGCTAATAGCTTCCAGCTTGTTTCAACAAGACACCTATCTTTCAAGATAGCAGGCCTCAAAATATTACAATATTTTAATACTTAGTGAAGAGTCAAATGCTTGAAAGTCTGGGACTCTGAGGAATGCCTATCTGAAGTATTTTAAGAGTAGGAATGAGTTACAGGGCCATCCATCTCTGAGACAGCATTTCTCAGAGCAAGTTACAAGGATCATCAGAGGCAGACTCTCTAGGGCTGGCTTCTAAGAATATAAATATTTAGGGAGCTCCTTAGGAGATACTGTTGCATACAAAAGTCAAAGTCTACTAATTAGTTGTATAAATGTACAAAAGCAAGTGCGTATAGTTATCATACGCACTGTAATACTAATGATACTAATTGTTACTATTTATCAAATATCTTTTATGTACCAGCTTTGCTCATAAATCAAAATGATGATTTTATTCATTCCTTGTAATTTCCTTAGAAGGGAGCCGGCAATTCACTATTTTACAAATTTGGAAATTGAGGCTTTGGGTAAATGGCAGAGTGAGGCTTTGGACCCATGGCAATTCTTCTTACAATATATTAAATGTGCATTTAAAGTTTCTCATGTTTAATTTTAATATCTGGTATAGTGATCAGATATTTATAAAAGCCACTTAAGTATTGAGTGCTCCAGGTCTCTAATTCCTAGACATATTGGATAAAAATAAATAAAATAAAATATGATGCCTTTTTACAATGAGCTTACAATTTAGATAGAGAATGAAAACATGTAGAATATAGATATAAACAACAATGCAGGACAGCCCAGAGGAGGAACCCTTCAAAGTGCTGGACTTGAGGGGGTGGCCAGAATGCATAGATGTGAGCAGGAAGTAGGAGGACATTCCAGGCAGTTAATATTTAAGACAGTCAGTTAAAATGTGCAATACTGCTGTAAGTCGCTTATATTTAAATCATGAAGCCATTTGTCATCCTAATCTTTAAGAGCTCTCCAATTAGAATCCTAATGTCATATACAACAATGTATATAAATCTGTCCATAAGAAATTACACTACCCTATTTGCTTGACATTTTGGCAGAATTTGAAGGTAGGTGAGAGATCACCTATTCTGACTCCACTTTTCATAGATGAAGAAACTGAAGTTTTAAAGGTAAAGTGACTGTCCAGGGTCATTCAAATTGCCCATCACAGTTCAATGAAACTATGTTAGCTATTGTCAGCACTGGAATCGGTTTGCAACTTCTGCTCATTGCCCTTTACCAACAAAAACTGTAAGGGATATATGTTTTAAAAGAAAACACATTCTAAAAGTCTTTTAGGAACACTCAGAAGAAATGTGTTATATTTTTATATCACTTTGGATTATATACTGCTTTGTTGCTTCCACTTCAGAATAGCATGGGATTTGTAGTCACGACCAAGGAGAGAGCAGAGATGTCACATCTCCGTGTACACATAACACAATTCCACAGCATCTTTATCCTGAGGAATTCAATATGCTTTGCAAACATGGTTTAATTAAGCTTCACTACAGGGGAATCTAAGGTAGAGGAAGGCAAGGAGAATTGTAAAAAAAAAAAAAAAAAGCATGTGATGCTTGTAAAATGAAATAGATGTGAAGATCACCTGGCTATCATTTTCCTATATTGTACTCTAAGGTGAGTTGGTCCCCTTCTAGAAGCAGCACATCACACCAAAAAGATGGCCTTTTACTCAATGGTGACATCATATTTTTAAGTCAAAGACATTTCCATGTTTACCTTAAATAAGTTCTTCATTCTGTTAATTAAGAAAAATATCTACTGGGCAAGTGCATGAATATGTCACTTTGGTACATACCATGGACTAAATGAATGACTACTAAAAATGAATAAGTCATAGTCCTTAATAACAAGGATACTACAGTCTAATAGAAGAGTCAAGATAAGCATAAAAATCACTGTTCTTCAAAGCACAACATGATAAATGCTATTTTGAGTCTGTGAAAGAACTGTTAAAAGATTTATAATAGATGGAACAACTTTACCAAAGAGCACTCATTTGGGGCTTGATATCAATCAAAGCCATAAGGTTGAAGTTTGGAAACCTTAATATTATCTTGTTTTCCTTCTATTTTTACAAATGAGTTGGGTAAAGATTTAGATGACATGACAATCAGAATTGTGACTAGTATGAAGCTGGGAGGGATAGAGAAGAAGTTGGATGATAAATTTGGGATCTAAAGCACTATTAATAATGTGGAAGGATGAGCTGTATTTAATGCTAAGATATATAATGGAAACAAATATAAACTTCTGTACCTGAATGCAAAAAAGTCAAAACTATGAATTTGCAAAGCTATATCTACAAAGGTCATTTGGAAAAAAATACCCTATAATAATAATAACAATAACAGCACTAGCATTTGTTGAATTTATAATATGTGCCAGACACTCTACTATATGCTTTATATATCATTTCACTTATTCCTCACAATAATCTTGCACAGTGGACACTATTATCGTCCGCATTCTATAGATGGAGATATAAGCTTGGGATACGTTAAGTAATTTGCCATAGGCCAACTTGGTCACTAAGTCTATATTTGAAGCATCATCTGATTTATAATATAGCAAAGATCTCTCTTAATTTCTCAGTTATGATAACTAGGGGTGTTCTCTGGGCATTCAATTATAAAATAATAATAATAATAAGTGGATTCTAAGCTCCTTAGCAGAACTTTCTAAAGTAAAATGCTAATTAATAACCTACATATGAATAACTTCATGTGGTCAATTTTTAAATTAAAAATGTTATAAACACTTTACAAAAGAATATTTATTTAGTATTTCATGGATTATGTTTTTCTAGATGTGTCTGATGGACAGGAAATTTCACATTTATTCACATTCATTTTTAATGAAAACAATCCTTGATAGAGTATGCAACGATTTTTAAGTAACCACTATTATTATTTCTGCTAAATGGCCTTGACATTTTAATTAGCTTGCTTTGCATTTTTAGAGCATCTGCTTTGTCATCCATTTGTTCTTTTCTACATGGAGGATAAACCTTGTCATTTAAGTCCACTAACATCAAAATATGTTTTTATCAATCCCACTAGAAAATAGGGTCTTTGCTTGGTGTGGTGATCATAGGACCAAATGTATTTTAAAGTACAACTTAAAATCATCTCCTTGTGTTAAAAATAGCATTATTTTTTATCTTCATAAGGACCAAGCATTTAAAATGTTACCATCTAGGTTTCACATGGTTATGTTTCTCCATAGCAAGTCTTGCATTGCCTTCTTACTGATGAGTGCATTTATACTTCGTTTGTATAAACAAACAATTGTTTTAAAATGACCTTGCAAAACAAGTTCAGAAAAATTGGTATATTTTATGTGACAGCATAACTCAGACTTAAAAAATATTTAGCATCATAAAACACATTCTACTAACTTTCAATGCCCAACTGAAACAAAGACCAGCTCTTATAAATAAAAGGGACACCAAATGCCTCAGGTATAAAGCCACAGAAAGCTAAGTTAGTATCAATAAGCCCAAAGCTGAGACCTCTAAACTTTGCTCTCAGTAGTGATGATAGCCCTGGCGCTCTCCACAGTCCCCTCTCTAGGAAAGAAAGAGATGTTTATGGGTGATAGGATAAATTACTGTTTGCCCTTCATTTCCCACTCCTCATTCCAAGCAGAGAAGGTTTGGGTCACAGCTGAAAGCTTAAGCTATTTACAAAGAATCTCCTTCCTGGCTTTGGTTCTCTGAAAGGGTTATTTTGAAAGTAGCACAGTCCTGAGAGAAAGAAAATACAGTTCCTTATGCTGGATGGAGAACAGAGATCACAGGGTCCTTGAGTAGTAATAACCCATCTCAGGCTGTACACATCCACAGGAAAGTGGCCAGACTCATGCCAGAAGAATGGTGTCTCTATGGACTACACACATTCATTCATCCAACAATATTGATTGAAACGTCCTATGTGCCAAGCACTGATATGGACATCTGGAGTCCATCTACTACACAAATGAAAAATTACTGCCTTCAAAAATTCATATACTAGCTGGGAAAAACAGTTAATAAGCAACGATAGTCATAAATAAAACAGTATATTCAAAATGCAGTAACTGCAATTTAAAAAGGCAAAGTGATAGGGATTGACGGGGCAGTAGAAAATTTCAGATAGAATCATCACAATAAGCTTCACTGAGCCTTCATCTCTTTGAAAAGTTGAGATTTTAGTAAAGACTTGAAAGAGACAAGGGACTTAGCTATGGAGACATCTGGAATAAAGAATAATCCAGGCAGAGGAAAGAGCTAGTGAAAGGCCCCAAGGAAGGAATGTTTCTGACATTTTTGAGGATGTGAAGGAGGCTAGTGTAGCAGAGGGGAGTGAGTGTGTGTTTGGGGGAGAGAGTGATGGAATAACGTTGGCCTTGTTGCCATTGTAAAGACTTTGGCCTGTGTTGTGTCAAAGTGTCACAGGACAGTAATTCCTGATGCTAGGAAACACTTGACGTCCAAGTGGGTCTTTGGCTGAGTGCAAGGACGAATTTAGGAACGTGCCAGTAGTGTAAGTGAAAGCAAGTTTTATTTAGGAAGTAGAGAAAATCTACTCCACAGGCAGAGTAGAGGCTAGTTCTCCCTGAAGAGGGGACCAGCCCTCTTGGTTCCTTTAGTCCCTTTATTTAAGCAACAGCTTAATTGTAGGCTAAACAAGGGGAGGGATATTCATGTTTTTTCTTGGATAGGAGTGGTGTTTTCCTAGAATTAGGATGACACCCTCCTTCTGACTAAATATGGCCAATCTGGAACTGTCACGGTGTGAAGTGCATGATGGGAGTGGGAGGTGTCCTTGGAAAGATATTATGGTAATGAGGCTATAATGAAGCTACAAGGTGAAGAAGAGGGGATTCCTCCACCATCTTGGCTCTAACTGGTTGGAACTTGTCCTGTCCCTATCGTTTTTTGATCAGGGTGGTCCCAGACTTCCTGGCTCAGTTAAGCAATGCCTGCCAGCTCTCTATTTCAAAAGAAGAGTTACTGAAAGCTTTTGACCTGAGTCGTGGTGACATGATCTAACTTTGCTTTCAAAGGACACAGTGGTTACTGTGTTGAGAATAGATCCAGGGGAGAGGGTTTGGGCAAGGGTAAAAACCAGGGGACTAATGAGGAGACTAAGCCAGGAGATACATGGTTACCTCTTGAACCCTGTTTGTAACAGTGAAAGTGGAGGAAAAATGGGTGAATTGTGGATCTATACTGAAGGTAGGACCCACAGGAGGATTGCTTTGGATATGAGATGGGAGAACAATGCTACAATCATGAATTAAGAATCAAATACCTAGCCTGCAGGGTTTTCAGTATTGGGGAAAAATCATCCAAGGTTTGTATGCAAATAGCAGTGCCTGAAAGGAATACACCAATTTAGAAAATGAAGACATCGCTGGTAACCATAGTGGCTCAAAGATGAAAAGTCTATCCTCAATTTCCTGGGTACCATAGAAGACCCTCAAATTTTTACATGATCCATGGGGGGACCTTTAATAACTTAAATTGCTTTTCTTTTTTGAAAGCACTCTGTTGCCCAGGCTAGAGTGCCATGGCGTAAGCCTAGCTCACAGCAACCTCAAACTCCTGGGCTCAAGCAATCCTACTGCCTCAGCCTCTCGAGTAGCTGGGACTACAGGCGGGTGCCACGACACCCAGCTGATTTTTCTATTTTTGGTAGACACGGGGTCTTACTCTTGCTCAGGCTGGTCTCAAATTCCTGACCTCAAGCAGTCCTCCGCCTTGGCCTCCCAGAGTGCTAGGATTACAGGTGTGAGCCACTGCACCCAGCCCATCATTTTAAATTAATTACCTCTTTAAAGATAAATACAGTCATATCCTGAGGTACTAGGGGTTAGGACTCCAACATATGAATTTGGAGCGGGGGACACAATATAGCCCATAATAGGCTTCTTCCTTGTTATTCAAAATGCTGGTCGCATCGAGCTGGAACTAATACCCTTGCCTTCAGCTGTTCGTGTTCCCCAAGTAGCTCTTGACATACCCTTTCTGAGTGCACAGAACTGTGATCAGCTTGCCAGGACAGCTAATGCACTGCTCTGTAATTAAAATCAGGGTCAAGACCTAAATTACAGAAGGAGATAGAAGAAAATGGGAAATTGTAAGACTGACAGTTTAAAATTCAAGCTTATTAGGTCTGGGAGAGAAAAATATAGGTTATTGCCTGACCTTGTTCTACTGACTTGTGGAGGGAAAAAAGAAATGAGCTTGGGGAGTGAAAAGGGTGTACCCTGCTGCTGGTTGAAGTGGAATTTATGAACTTACCAGATTCACCCTTTGGTGGCTTTCTGTCATAGTCTGTTTGAAAACCGGACAGTTGTGGCAGCCTGATTCCTATGGTTAACCTGAGAAACCATCTCCTTTGTTAATGAAATACCCTTTTCTGCATAGATTCACTCTTCAAACCCTGTGAGCCTGTACTATGCGCACAAGGCGCAATGCTGGGGCTGGTGACAGAAACACGACGCATTGCTTTCTTCAGGGAGTTGAGCAGGGGAGACTGATTTATAAACCAATAAATGTGGGGAAGTTTGGAGATATAAGGGTCTAGCTTACTGAAGATTTTTATTTGACTTTAGTTATTGTGTTTGTTGGTGTCAAGCACTGTGTTAGCAGTACATATATTGTCTCATTTAATCCTCGCAATGACCTGCTTAGGTTGTGACAATTTGTTTTTCTATTGTGATGACGATTCTGATTATACAGGGGAGAAAGCCAAGACCCAGAAAGGCTAATGAACTTGTCCAAGGTCACATAGCTAGGGGCCACCGTTGGGACTGGGTTCCTGGAGGACTCATGCCTGAGCCTGCTGAATCTGTCACCTTCCAGACAGTGATGATTTTCTCTTCCATGTCACTGAACGAGGGCGAGCCAGCGTTTCCCCGCAGTTACTCTTGGTGTAGTTGGTTGGGGCAGGAAGGGTCCCGAGTATCGTGAGTCCAAATATCTGCTGGAAAGAATGAAAGGGGCAGCTATTCCCATTGCAGTGGGAGGCCGTGGGGGGTCATGTCTGATCCATGCTTGTGATAGATGGTCTTTTGAGCCTCACTTTTCCTATTTTTCTCAGCATTGGTTGCCCCTTCCCTTCTGTAAACTGCACGCTTCACTCTCACATCCCTCCCACATAGCTTTGTGCCAGGCCTTGCTCACCTGTCTGTCTGCCCCTGCCTGCCCCCCCATGTATAACCCTGACTTTCTGGTTCTCTGTTCACCCCTAGTACCTAGCAGGGTGCTTTTTTTTTTTTTTTTTTTTTTGAGACAGAGTGTCACTCTGTTGCCTGGGCTAGACTGCGGTGGCGTCAGCCTAGCTCACAGCAACCTCAAACTCCTGGGCTCAAGCAATCCTCCTGCCTCAGCCTCCCGAGTAGCTGGGACTACAGGCATGCACCACCATGCCTGGCTAATTTTTTCTGTATATATTTTAGTTGTCCAGCTAATTTCTTTCTATTTTTT
>CAUYMX010050861.1:0-25821 GCA_963573855.1 Lepilemur septentrionalis | reverse complement strand
ATTGCTGGATCAAATGGTATTTCTATTTTTAGCTCTTTGAGATATCTCCAAATTACTTTCCTGGGGGGTTGTACTAATTTGCAGTCCCACCAGCAGTGTAAGAGTGTTCTAATCTCTCCACATCCATGCCAGCATTTGTTGTTTTGGGATTTTTTGATAAAAGCCATTCTCACTGGAGTTAGGTGATATCTCATTGTGGTTTTGATTTGTATTTTCCTGATGATTAGAGATGTTGAGCATTTTTTTATGTGTTTGCTAGCGATTATTCTGTTTTCTTTTGAAAAGTTTCAGTTCCTGTCCTTTGCCCATTTATTGATGGGGTTGTTCGATTTTTTCTTGTTGATTTTCTCAAGTTCTACATAGATTCTTGTTATCAGCCCTTTATCAGATGTGTAGAAAGCACATATTTTCTCCTATTCTGTAGGTTGTCTATTTTCTCTAATGATAGTTTCCTTGGCTTTGCAGAAGCATTTTAATTTGATCAGGTCCCATTTATTTATTTTTGTTGCTGTTGTGATTGCTTTGAAGGTCTTCTTCAGAAATTCTTTGCCTAGGCCAATGTCTATAAGAGTTTTCCTAACACTTTGCTCTAGAATTCTTAAGGTTTCAGGCCTTAGGTTTAAGTCTGTTAATCCATTTTGAATTGATTTTTGTGAGAAGTGAGAGGTGGGAAGCCAGGTTCAATCTTCTGCATGTAGCTGTCCAGTTTTCCCAGCACCATTTATTGAATAGAGATTCTTTTCCCCAATGTATATTTTTGTCTGCTTTGTTGAAGATTAGATGACAATATGTGGATGGTTTCATTTCTGGGTTCTCAGTCCTGTTCCAAAGATCTATATCTCTGTTCTTGTCCAACTACCATGATGTTGTAGTTATTATAGCCTTGTAGCAAAGCTTGAAGTCTGGTAGACTGATACCTCTGAGTTTGTTCTTTTTGCTTAAGATTCCTTTAGCTATACGAGGTCTTCTCTAGTTCCACATGAAGCATAGAATGCAAAGCATAGATCTGCAAAGAATGATGATGGTATTTTGATAGGGATTGCATTAATTCTGTAGATCACTTTGGGTAGTAGGGACTTTTTAACAATATTGATTCTGCCAATCCATAAGCATGGTAGAGTTTTTCATTGTTTACATCTTTTATATTCTTCTACTGTTTACATCTTCAGTGTTTTGTAGTTCTCCCTGTATATGTCTCTCACCTCCTTCATTAAATTTCTTCTTACATATTTAATTTTATTTAAAACTATTGTAAAAGGTACTGCATTTTTTATTTGATTTCAGCTTGACTATTATTGGTGTATATGAATGCCTCTGATTTGTGTGCACTGATTTTGTATCTTGAGTCTTTACTGAATTCATTCATCGATTCCCAGGATCTCTTGGTTGAATCCTTGGGGTTTTCTAGATATAATATCATATCATCTGCAAAGAGTGAGAATTTGTTCTCTTCTGCCCCCTTTTGGAGTCCCTTAATTCCCCACTCTTGTCTGATTGCTCTAGCAAGGACTTCCAGCACTATGTTGAATGAAAGTGGAGATAGTGGATGTCTTTGTCTTGTTCCCAATCTTAGAGGAAAAGCAAACTGAAAACTATAAAAATTTGTTGAAAAAATTAAACAATACTTAAATAAACGAAATGTACTGGAAGACTTAATCCTGTTAAGATGGCAATACTTTCCATAGATTCAGGGCAATCCCAACCAACAACTAGGTTGCCTTTTTTTGGTTTTTGTAGACACTGACAAGTTGATTTTAAAATATATATGAGAGTGCAATAGTGTCAGCATAGCCAAAATGATATTTAAAAATAAGATCAAATTTGGAAGATTCATACTTTATTTCAAAAGTTACTATTAATATAAACTACAGTAATCAATACAGCATGTACTATGTGAGTATAGACAAATAGATAAATAGAATAGAACTGAATGTGCAGAGATATAGCTTCACATTTATGCTCATTTTATTTTAGATATTGATTCCAAAATATCTGAATGAGGGAAGAGTAGTCTTTTCAAAAATTATGTGAAAATAGTTTATTCACAATTGTCTTTTCAACATTCTTCATGGAAAGAATGAATTTGACCCTCTACCTCACACAATAGGCAACAATGAACACAACACGAAACAAATATAACTGTGAAAACTAAAATTATAAAATTTTTAGAAGAGAGAATATAGGAATAATATTCCATAACCTTTTGTTAGGCAATGATTCTTATAATGCCAAAAGCATCAGAGATATAAAAGAAAACAAATTAGACTTCATCAAAATTAAAAAACCTTGTGTTTCAAAGGACATATCAAGAAAGTGAAAAAGCAGTCCACACAATGGGAGACCATACTTGCAAATCATATACTGTATATGGTGCTTGTACTCAAAATATATTAAAATCCATTACAACTCAACAATAAAGAGATCAAATTTTTTAAAAACTGTGCAAAAGATTGGAGCATATATTTCTCTCAGAAAAAAATATAAAAGACAAACAAGCACATAAAAAGATGCTCAACATTATTATTCATTAGGAAACTGTAAATCAAAACCACAATGAGATACTGCCTCACCCCTAGGAGAAATAATGAAACTTAAAAAAAGACACTAGAGTTACCATATGCTCCAGCAATTTGACTCCTGTGTATATACCCAAGGGGAATAAAAGCATATGTCCTTATATTAATAATTACCTGCACACAAATGTTAATAGTTGCATTATTAATAATAGTCAAAAAGTAGAAATAATCAAATGTCCACCCATTGATGAATCAATAAACATAAATGTGGTATATCCATATAAAATATTATCTCATAAAAAGAAATAGAGTATTGATACACACTACAACAAGGATGAACCCCAAAGTATTGTGATAAGGGAAAGAAGTGCATCACTAAAGCCCACATAGTGTATCACGCTATTTATACAAAATGTCCAGAATAGGCAAATCCAAAGAGATAGAAGATAGATTATTGGTTACCAAAACCGAAGGAAGCAGGAGGAATGGAAGTGACGGCTAATGGTTGGGGGGTTTCTTTACGGGATGATGAAAATATTTTAAAATTAGATAGTGATGATGGTTGCACAACTCTAAATATTGTAAAAATCACTGAATTGTGCACCTTAATATGGTCAATTTTATGGTATGTGAATTATATATCAATAAAGAGTTCATTACAAAAAGAAAATAGGTTTAAAGGAAACAATCAATTGTGTTTAATCCAAAGCACAGGTCTCAATTTCTTTACCCGAAATTCTTAGGGAAAATCACTAATGGTAAAAAACAAGTATAATCTTCGTGGGAATTTTTGGAAGTTTATTCTACTTCACTTGACATTACTATTTATGCCTTCAGTAATTTACATGCCTTCAGTAAATTACAGGAATTCATAAAGCTCATCTAATAGGGGGCAGTTGAATAACATCCATCATTTAAAGCATGAGAGGAGTACAAACTGTTAATTTAATATTCAAGTTTGTCAGATTATCTCTAACTATTCTAAAAATAAATTTATTTTCATGCAAAACAAAATTTATTCTCATTAACTGTCTATTGCAAAAAGGAAAAGGAATAGACAATTTGACAAGTTGAAAATCAACAAAGAAACCAAAATTACTTTAGGATGAGATGTTCTAAATGTCTTCATTGTAACAAACAAAACAAAAAATCAAATGTGACCATATTAGATTGTCACTTACTTCTCTTTCATGGTAAATTATATGGAATATGTTTTCACATTCCAATTACATTTTTAAAGCTTTAAGGAAAGAGATTTTCTTTGTTCTGAAATCCCATTACAAGAGATTACTTTTGCTAACTGATGCATATTAGAGAGTGACAATGTTCCTTTTTTTCCTACCAAACTTAAGTGTATATCTTTGCACATTAAAAAAAAAGGAATATATAAACTATAAGTTAAATTCCACCAGAATAACATCTATCTTAGACTGAAACATTCTGGTTTTGAATATCTAAAGGGTTTATACAAAATCATCAGGAAGAGAAGCAAAGCCCTTAAAATGAACCTCTATAACCATATTCATATAAATAAAAAATAAACATCAGTTTTATCTACATCATAATGCACAGTCTCTCAAACAGATACATTTAAAAAAAATTTTGGCTGATAATATCTACACTTTATAAATCAATATGTATGTAGTATAATTTTTTCACATTCTATGTTATAATAATCATAATTTATGTTATTACCAAGCATTAAGATTCTAGAAGAAAAGAAAATTTCTAGAGTAGTAACTATAAATTATGATAATCTTTATTTGAATTTAAATAAGAAAAACAACAAAACCAAACAAGTATCTTATTTGCTATAAATTCATTCAGAAAAAAATATTAAAAAACCCTAAAAATATCATTACAACTTATCTAAAAATGTGGTTAACTTGAATTTCATCGAATCATTGGTATTTGTTTGCCTGTTTATTTTCTTATAATATTTTCAAGATAAGTACACAATTGGCGTTTTCGCATTAATTCACATTAATTTTGTGCTTAACTGTTTACAAACTCAGGAGGTGATGCCCCTTCATCCTCCCAGCAACCTTCGGATGCTGGTAGCATTGCTATGTTCATTTTTGTAAACACGCAAATAGAGGTAGAGTCAAGGTCTCCTTCCTTTGACTCTACTGCTTTCAAGCATTAGTGTCTATTCCTAAGAATTATACTTGAGCTCTGGGACTGCCAAGCATTTCACTCACATGCAACAAGGAATTATTTAAGAGCCGCAACTTCAGTATTACAACTTTATATTAAAATATATTAACAGTATAACGTATAACTCAGGTGGCTCTTTTGGTTAAGGGTGACTGAAAAAGTTCCGGAGTTGTGGCACTTGACAATCTCTCTGCTGTTCTATAAAGGCTTTGTAATCTGTCATTTTAAACCTATCTCTAGACCTGTTTACATGGGAGGGAAGTAGTGCTTAAAGGGGACATAAGGTCTTTAAAACTTATTGGTGTACCACAAAAACAATGAAAGGCTCCAGATAATATGATGCTATTATAATATGTATTTATAGACATTATTGTGTTGGTGTTTTTTTCAAAGTTTTAAATTAAAGGATTTTTCAGAAACATTTTGACTATCATTTTATGTCTTCAGCTAATGTTGGAAAAAAACTTTAAAACAACAGAATGTTTATCATTTTGTAAAACATTAATGGTGTTAACAATAAAGGTTTAAAAGTCTGGAGCACAGAACATTTACACTAACCTTCTGAGATGTATTAATGAGACATATACGTATTTATGTCTCAGGGGGTTAATTTAAGTTTCTTTGGAAGCATACCTGTGCGCATTAAGATTTAGATAGTATAATTTAAATATTAACTCATGGAGAATTTGTTTTGTTCACTTGTGGAAATACGAAAAGAAAAATCTATCTGCGTTATTAATATGTCCTTTAAAAAAGATTTAGCACAACCCCTACCCCAATTTCCAGCATGTAAGTGCTGGGATATTTTCAACAACTGGAAGTGAGATTAATTAAGCTTTATTTAATGACATATAGGAGATGCATTTTCTACATAGTTTACAATAGTTTTTCCAGTATAGATCCTATGTAGAAATACAAATAGTATACGCTTACATCCTTGGCTACATGGAGTTATCAACAGCACCTCAAGAGAACGTGCCTGTGTAGCGGCCTTATGGGAGCGACCTTATGGGAGCTGTCTTGGAAAGTTTACCCAGGTATGCGTGAGCTGTGCAACTTCTGAGACTCGATTCTGTCGGCAGATCTCAGTAAATGGCTCAAGCTAATCCCTAATGAAGCTGAGTACATAGAAATGAAACTGCTCACATCCCTATAAGCAGCTCTTTTCATCCTTCTATTAAGAGCAACGTTGGAAGCAAATAACCACCCCGTTTGTGAGTTAACAGAAACAACGACCAGAGGGACCAAAACACTAGACGTGTATATGAGCAATTTCTGTCTCCCCACCTTTGTTCTCTCTCTTACAATTATGCTGGTGTAAAGAAAGGGCAGGCCTGCCTGGCTGCACTCAAGTCTCACCTCCCACAGGTTCGAGGGCCATCCTGACTCCTTCAAAGGGCTTTGCATGTCCCTGCTGAGATTCCTGCAGTGCTAATTTTAAAGCTTAAATCTCAGAAGCTGATTCTAATTCCTTAGTGGAAACCTCAAGATAAATACACAATTGGTGTTATCTAATTAATTAACATTAATTTTGTGCTTAGCCATTTACAGATTTAAAAGGTAATACTCTTTTATCCTTCCAGCAACCTTTGGATGCTGGTAGCATTATTACATTCACTTTTGCGGACAAGGAAATAGAAGCTGAGTCAAGGTCTCTTTCCAATGACTCTGCTCAGTGAGCCCTGAGTCTAACCAGACAGGTATGCCTTTTCTTTAGATAAATTTAACGGTAACAGAGAAAATAAAGACAGAGGGGGAGGAGAAAGAGTCATACAGACATCTAGTGTTTTCATTCCTCTGGTATATGTTTCTGTCTGTTAATTCACAAACAGCCTGTTTATTTTCTTCCCATGATGGTCTTAGGACAAGGATGTCAGCCTTTGCATACTTGAGAACTTCATAAGTCTGCTCAATTCATCTACTTTTGGTCATCAGTCAGCTAATGGGTGAAGGTGGCAAGGTCTAATTTTTTTTAATCCTAAAAAATGCAGTGAAAGTATATGTCTTATAAAAGGAATAATGTGATAATACATCAATATGGCAATTACAAATATAATTACTTAATTATATTCCTAAGCTTAATGTATTAAAATGTTTATACCTATTTTTGTAGTTTGTACTATACAATAGATTTGCCAGCTTTGGCGAGAAAAAATATAGGAAGCCAGTTAGATTTGTTTCAATCTGTCAACCAGATCTATACAAAAACATTTATTAGAAAACCATCTGTATGTAGTTTTCTATATGACCTATAGTAATATGAACATAAAGTACAGGAATATGACCGTTAATAATAAAAATGAGGAACAAGAACATTAGAATGTCTCCCATAAGCAATAACCACCACCAAAACACATGCTGTCAAACTATCTATTTCATATCCTCCACTAGCAGGTTTCAAGTTGCAATGAATGCAGATGAATCGCTACTTTTTCACAGTGATATAAAGCTTATCTCAGTTTTTTGACAGGGCTGGTACATAACAAAGCTCTTAATGGAAGCTGAAATTGTCTTCAATTAGACTCAGTGTCTAAAGGTGGGTCAGCCTAGCTTTTTAAGCTCTTAAAATGTCTCTGATTTTTGTGAAGGTTACCAAATTAATAGGACTCTATGAACTTTTGTCCTTACTTAAAAGTTAAAACTTGGAGGCTCACAGTACATACTTTTTTTTTTTTTAGATTTCCCAGATTAGGTTTTATGTATAAGAAGAGCTCTGAAGATCAATAAGACAAGGACTGGAGCTGAGGGCCACTGCAGTGTGATTGCTGTTGGTCTCTGATTTCAGAAAGGAAGGGAAACTTCATTTTCATTTATGATCTATTAGTTTGTTTAGCAAATATTAAGCATCTACTCTTCGACATTCTAGGCACAGGGGATATGACACTGACAAAAACAGGCAACTGTGTCTGTCCTTGTAAAACGTATAGAACTTATAGTCTAATGTGGAGAGACAGGACATACATTTGCTATTTTAAGTAAAAATTCTTTTGAAAGAAAAAAAAATTCCTGTTTCTTTTTCTGCTATCTACCTGTCTATGTAACTATCAAGTTTGTGTTACTCTGTCCATGAGTTAAGCATTTTTATTATATTTTTTAGACCCACTTTGATTAGGGATAATTAGGTAGAAGATTAACTCCTCTACACACTCTTTGTTTAAAGTTCTGAATCTTTTGTATATAACAGTAGATTAAATACGTTCAATAAATATTTCTCTTTCCATGCCATGCCACCTGCTATTGACATTCAGTGTTAAAGGAAGAAATGTTATCTTTTCCAAATATTAATAGATTCATGCTCCTAGCACTCAAAATTCCTAGAGATTAGTTTTTCAATCAAAATAAATAGATGGTTTATTGCATTTAACATAACACTTTTCTCATATTGATCATGGACAAGTGTACTATATTCTGCTTTCTTGAAATTCCTTTGTCTTGGAAAAATAACATGTTTAAAATAATTAATACCACACATTAAATTACTTACAAACTCAAATGGAAACAAACTAACAGTTCATGAGTTTGCAACATTTAGAATAATTGTTGCACAGAAGTGCAGTTTTTTCCTGTAAGCTCCATTATTTCTGACATACATCATTATTGTACAGTGGCAAGATTTTCCATTTATGGAATCTCTCAACCACTTTAATTCATTAAAGAAACTAAAAAAAAAAAAAACTCTCCCAATGATGACAACTTATTTTTATACATTTAATTTTGAAGAAGTGAATGATTTCTACTTCTAGGGATGAGCAAATGAGTAAATATGCACATTGTTTCAACTACAATAATTTTCTGACCATGACCCACATACTTCCTTTCTTCACAGTTCATTGGCTGGTTGTGAAGTTAAACAGAAGCTCACAGTCAAATAATGTGGAAATTGCAGTGATATTCATTCAGGATATCATGGTAGTAAAGAAGAAGTCCAACGGGAGTAGCCAACAATTTTTATGGGATTCTGTGTGCCAGCTGTCATCTGAGCATTTTGCATGTACTTACTTTAATAGTTACAACCGCTCTGAGAGATGGGTATCGTTATTACCCTCATTTTACTATTGAGGAAACTGAGTCACAGGGGTTTTTTTGTTTTTGTCTTTTTTAAGTAATCTGTCAAGGCAAGGTACAGTAAGTGGGATAGCTTGATGTGACAGGTTTTCAGGGAGGTGGGCTGAAGATGCTATCCTGTTTGAGTTTTCAAGGATCAGTTGGAAGAAAAAACACAGAAAGGAGGGAGTAGAGATACATTTCAGGTAGAGGAAACAGGATTTAATAAAACAGGGGTCATAAATACATGCCATAGGGAGGGAAACTTGGCATCTCGGTTTTCTATGACAATAATTGCAACGTTGACTACAGAGAAAGATGAGCTGGAGAACCAACCAAGGGCCTCTTCAGGGAGGCTGGATTTTCATACGTTGTCGAAGGGAATTTGTTTAGGTCACTAGAAGCAAAAGAAAAGTTTTACACAGAGAGGTGAGAAGACCACTTTTGTTTGTTATAAATGTTATTTTGATAATGGATTTGAGTGGACAAAAATGGAGCAGAACGATAAGTCAGAAGGACGTTTCAGCAAATCGAGCGAGTGAATTAAAGCCATGGCAGAATGGAATGAGAAGAAAGCTTGACTTAAAAAGTACTTTGGAGGTAAATTTGGCAGGATTTGCTCATTGACAGGATGCGAGATGTGAGGAAGAAACAGGAGTCACGGGAGTCATTCTCAGTTCTCTAGTTTGGAAGAATGATGTCATCAAAGGAGGGAGTGACTTTAAGAAAAAAGAGATAGCTTAAAGTTAGATCATTTGGACACATTGAGTTTGAAATGTCAATGAGTCATCTAGGTCCAGATGTTCAGCAGGTGATGGAATGTTCAGGTCAGAAGCATGAGAAGAGTTTAATGGTACAGAATGGGGAAACCGATCCCCCAGAGATAGTACACACATTTCTATGAGTTGCAGGTAAGGAGTGGAACTCTCAGGATCATTAATGTTCAAGAAAAATGTGGAGGAAGAGAAGCCCGAGGAAAAGCCCAGGGAGGAATGATAGGAAAAGCGTGCCCCAGCTGAGAAGAAAGGATGCAAGCAATGCCAAGTGAAGTGGAGAGGGCCGGTATCGAATTATTAAATTAATAAATAAATTAATTATTGAATTATTTGTTTAATTAAAGTGAATAAATGAAATTATAAATTATTTACTTAAATTGTTAAATTCTCATAAAAGGAGCTCATCAGGTTCTATAATTAAGCCATTCCCTAAAATGCTAGTTGTAAAAACTTCAGAATCAACTTTATGAAACCGTAGGGACACAAGAGACCTCTGAAGACAGTGCCTTTGCTCTTTCTAAAGGTATGAAAGCAGCTTCTGACCACTGTGCTGCAACTATTCGAAGGCAATAGGCTTAAAGGAAATAAATAATTATTTTTTAAATAGTTATCTTATTATAGAATATAAGTCTAAATTCTGAACTTAAAATTACTGGAGATAGTACTGGATATCATCTAGTTCTATCTCAGCCTTTTATAGTGAAAACAATATAAGAAAATTTATTAAGTGCTGACTTTTTACCACGCCCAGATCTGATTACTTTACATGTTGAAACTCAGTTTCCCTTGAGTACATGACAGGGTCAGACAGCTGGGAAAGGTAAAGATGAGATTCAAACCTCATATGATGCCCACAGGACCTGTTTAACCATTCCCACTCATGGCAAATGAGGAAGGGAGCCACATGGCATGCCTAGCTGGTTATTACAGTTGAAACATCACCCAGGGTCCCTTCCTCAACCACTCTGCTTCATTTTATGTCCCTTCAGACATACTAATGAAAAATAAGAGAATTAACCCCATTTGCAGACTTTGAAAATGAACAGAACGTGCTGACATCATTCATCATGCACTATCTTGGAAAAAAGTTTATATTCTGGGTTCAATCTTTAGGCCAAGTATAGAACCAGAAGCCGTAAGTATCTTCTATACCTTAGAAGGTAAGAGGCCCAGCATTAATGTTAATGCATTTTTTTCTATGCACATGGAGCTTAAGCTTCCTTGTAGATCTTCCCTGATCCTAAAATGCAAAAGGGAATTGAAGAATTTGAAAAGATCGTTTGCTGTGTCTGCTACCAGTGATGCCTTGTAATTTCTCTCCCCAGAAAAGGGCCTTCCTCATACTAAATAATCATTAGGGAACACTCTTGACCTGTAGCAGGAAGGGTGGTGAGTTTACCATATAGTATTAACTATTATATAATATAAACTATGAGAGTTTTCCCTAAAATCAGCAAAACAGATAACCTTTTGAATTCTGAAATCAGTAAAAATAAGTTATAGATATATTAAGTGGCCAACATTTCTAGATGTTGAAACATATGTGTGCCATTACACATTTGTTTGCCACACTCTTTTTCACACTATTCTTGATCATCAGGTGTTAACATATTAAACTAGGGGATGTGTTGTTTCCATCACTCTTTTCAGTTACAGGGAGAGATGGAGGGAGCAAATTAGTGAACCTGCTGAAGAAACCGAGTGCAAGCTTCTCTGCAGGACTTGAAAGCAGTTGCTCCTCACCTGCAAGCATTTCAGTCTTTGATACTCAGGCCTGAGCTGCAATATTTCACACATTAGACTTGCTTTCTTCTGGATGACAGTCTGATGTAATGGAGTTTGCATCTTAATTGGAAATATCCATTGCTAGTCCCTTTCATAGTCTACCTATTAATAATATTTTACACATTCTAACAAGAGCGGTATGATCAGAAATGGTTCTGAAGTAGGGCGCTCAGGGACGTGCAGCGGTCCTTTTCTCCCAGGTAGTTCCCTCCTTTCCCCGTCCTGCATGGGGTAATGCTCCATGCTCCCTGGGCTTGGTGATTCAGGTTTAGGAATCACCTGTCAGTTGCCTGGTCACTAATAAATGTGGCCTTATTACAACTCAGCAATGATACTGCTCATTTAGGAAGAGCAAATCCTCTCCACCCTAAAAATGTAAAAAGTGGACAGGGACTCCTTTAACGTTTATAATTTAAAAAAAGAATTATGGTTACTTTTGAAATCTGTCATGTCATTGTAGATGAAAATATAATTTCCTAGGTACTATATGGCTAAAATCAAGGTGGTAATCATTAAGTGGACCTTATTTATTGGTGCCACAGGCTAGCTGTGAAAAAGCATTCCCATAAGAAGAAAGTATATAAGTAAGGATGCATGCATCATTTATTTGCTTATAGCTTTCAGTATCTCGATTTGGGGGTATTGCCTTCAATTTAGGAGGTACAGATACTTAAATGTAGACCTGAGTCTTGGGGGTTATACATCCTTGACTCTTGGCTGCTCAGTGTGACTTCTTTTGACTCATAAATCCTTTTTGAAATAAGGGACCCATGCTGTTTTATTAGATAATCATGTCGCCTGTGGTCTTAGACAAGTCGGCAGGATTGTCATGCCATGCGGCTCTCTTCAGAGTTTTGTAGTGATGTGTAAGGGGTCTGGAGTCAGGGAAAGAACACCAGGGCAAGGTTAGCAAAAATACTATGTGCAAGGACTATGTAGCTTGCCACAGTCCTGAGTGTCATCTTGCTAGGGTCTCTTTTGGACTCAGCCTGGGCTCTGTTACAGTGAAGTTACCCGTGCATGTCTCACCTTTCACAGAGAAGTGAGGGAGTGGTTTAGTCCAGGGGTGTACACAGAGGCTGCTTGGTGCTTGTTTGCAATCTTGGGTAATGCCAGATGTTTACAGGAGTGGCCTGGGAAAGCCACATACCCCGTACCTGGGATCCACAGGGTAGTCCAAGGGGATACTAAATTAAGACCACTTCTGTGGAGGGAGGAAGCTCCAGTTCTAAGGGAATCTGACCATGGAAATCACACTTCCAGCTGGGATAATGTTTGACTAAAATTTAACAAACTCCTGCTGACCCATCATACTTATTTCTCTCTGATTATTGCAAAAACACTGGTGTCATTATGTTAGAATTTTTCCAAAGATCAAAAAGAAGTGCACTGAATTTTAGAACCTGAAATTTGCCATTTTGTATATATAGACATTATTTGTTTTAACTCCAGTCTGGGGTAGTTATTTCCTTCATCATCATTTCATTAATATTATTCATGGTTAACAGGTGAATTTTGCATTTTCTCTGAGCTTATTGCAATGGTTTAGACTTTCAAGCACAAACTTATTTGAAGTAGTCATAGATGAAAATATCTTGCTATCTTTTCTCTACATTGGGGGACTTATTTTTTCCACCCTTTCCAGTTTGAAAATATTTTTTCTTTGAGTTAAAAACAATAGTGAAAACATACCTTATTTCTGTAATCCTACTTCACATTCAATCCTTTCCAAGGCTCTCAGGCCTGTAAGTGGCAGAGCTGGAACCTGAATTCAAGACTTTCTGTCTTTAACACGTGGGCTCTGAACTACTCACGGTATTTCTCTCTGTCCTATGAGTCTGCAATTTTATAATACTCAGTATTGTAAAACAAATAAATAGAAAGGTAAACAGATAAATAAAATACAAACCTTTCTTCATAGAGACTTTCATTTATTTTCTAAGAAGCAGTGTTTCAATTTGGCAAAAACAGGGGAAAACATGCACCCAATCTGAATAATAATAATTGCTTAAATTTTATTTCAAACTCAAAATGTGTCTGCACTAAGTGGGAAGTGGCCTTAATAATTTGGCAGAATTATAATATGTAAAGGTCAAAATTAGAAGTTACAGAGCTAGAGTTTAATCAAGATAGAAAATTAAGCTTTCTCTCCTCGTGGCTCCACTACATTCTCAGTTGTGAGCTATTAGTTCTTCATAGAGCTACAATGTTGGGGTCAGGGTTTTCTGTGCTGTGAACTTATGAATATATGAATATATATTCCATAAAGTGTTCTGCATCTGAGTTTTAGGAGGCAACGCAGAAAAAGATGGAAAATAAAGGATATGCATTTAATTAGTATCTAATCCAATGCTAGACATTTGCCCAGTAACCCCCCTTCACCCCTAACCTCAACCCGCCTCTCTCTGTTCTCCTCATCTTTGCAGACATTTGCACCAGCCTGGCCCTGGGAGTCTCAAGTGCCTTGGTCTGGGTGAAGCTTTGTTAGGCTGCCTAACTCTCTATCCAGAATAAAGACGGAATCGAATGACCTACAAGAGGCCAGCCCCAAATCCACCCATGTAGCTCGACACATTGTACTTCACACCAGTGTGGGAAGCTATATGAAACACATTTAACTCTGTTTAATGATCTGTTGTTACTTTGGGAAGCTTTCGGAATGTTAGCAACACTGTTTCCTCTAGGAGGAAGGCTCTGATTGGCCCCCTGCAGTCCCGAAAAGCCATTACGGACATTGGAATTGGCTCGCTCAGTCATTATGAGTCTCATGGACATCTCTATTTCAATACTGGTGTATACACACAGCGAAATAATGGTTTCTATTATTGTCCGGATCCTAAGGCAAAAATGGGTAATAAATTAGATTCAATTATCTAGAATGTCTATGTAATTGTAGTACAGTTTTATTAAATTAATGATAGTTATCAGAATCGTTCCAGTTTCTCAGAATAAGACATCTGAGAAAACTGCAGAGCAGAGGAACCTTGCATACCTAAGCACAAAACTGAATATTTTAATTTAATCTCACAGTTATCTAACCATATGAAATTGACCCGGTATGGGACTAAGGACCTCATCTTTCAGAGTCTCTGTTTTACTCATCTCTAAAACGTTACAAATGTGCCATGTCACCTACAAATTCCTCATTTCAAAGATCCTGTCATTCTAATATGGAATTGTTCCTCAGTTGACATAAAACACTTAATTCTTATTAGCAGAATTTTGTTAAAATGTATTAGCACCAGTGAATTTGATGTCCAAAACTTGTCAGTTTATCAAAAAGCTTGAATGCTGTGAGATTGATAATGTTCCAAGTAAGTGTTACAATTCAGGATAAAGGAGGAAATATTTGTGAGGTTTATTTTTTTTTTCACATTGTATTGATGCAATGATTTTTTTTTTTAAATTACGAGCAGGTGGATATTTAGACATCAAAAAGAGCTGCTTGAAATACTGAACGCTGTATTACTAAGGCTCACAAGCTGAGGTTTGCTGACAAGAGGAATAATCATAGAACATAACCTTTCCTTTCATCAAAGAAAGTTATGTCTGCCCAAGATCTGAAGCCCAACACCCATAAAATGGTTTCACTCAAGTGACATTCTATTCAAAACAGCTGTCTGTGAGAAAAATAAATGGGATTTAATCTGCCATAAAATGAATTGCACAATTTATTTTTCTTGAGGAAGTCATGCCTTTGTGACATTGGTGAGCTATAACAGTTTTGCTTTCAAAAGCAGCATCTTCTTCTATGCCAAACTCACATTAATTCAACCATATGGAATTTTCCTCCAGAAAAAGCAACTGGAAAGCCAAGCCGGCTAATCCACCACCTGATGCCTTTCTCTACCTTTAAAAGTACTGGTTTAAAACACAAGCCCAAGACAAATTTTCAATCCAGAGACAGACAGAACTTAACATGCTTGGTCATGAAGATTGAAATATGTGAAATTGTCAAAGTCAGTCATTAATACCCCACAAAAAATGAAATTTCAAGTTCTTCAAACTAATATTTAAGAATAGAACAAAGCTGCAAAAGAACAAAATGCCAGCCAGAAAAAATAACAATTAGATGAGTTTTATCATCTCTTTAGAATAAACTGCTTTTTAAAAAAAGGTAAAAAGCTACTCATAGTGCTTATATAAATATTTATAACCCCCAAATTGACTAAGTCAGAAAACATTTCCATATGAGTATTTTAAAGATAATAGAGTAATGGTTTATTTTGTTTATGTCATTCATTTAATACACAAAATGCTTTTTAAAATGACAAAAGAAAAAAAAACAATAAAACATTTTTCTATGTGGAAATTGTTCTAATACTACATGCTATATCTAAGATATAGGCTAGACAATGAAACTTGTGTCTCTCCATTCTATTATATATTTTCCAAAATACTTATATTTATGTTCAAAATTAGCCTAAATATATTTCATTGTGATGATGACAGTCCCTGAAACAACCTATGTTAGAACATTTTAACAGTTTTTGTTAAAAAAACCTATTTGCATTGTTCAACAAATATATCTTTATAAATTAAATATGAATCCTAAGTAATTCAAACAGAAAACAATTTCCCCTAATTGAGATCGATTATTACTTTCTTTGGAAGACAGAAGAATATCAGCCACTTCAGTACCTTTTGCAGTGTTCTAACTACCAATGCCAGTAATGTAAAGCTAACCCATAACACAATTTAGAAAGACAAAGAGACAATAAAATGCTACTCTAAATATTAAGGCAAAGGTGAGGCTCAACAAAGATATACAGTTTTCATTTTGGTCAGATAAATGCTGTTCTTTTTTTTCTGTAGATATCTACCTCATGTGAGATTGGATTTTTAACATAAAAGAGAGAAATCTCAAAATTGCTCGTCTTCTGAAACAGATTCTACTGAAAGCAGCCCCTGCCACTGATGGGTAATAGTCAGATGTTATGAACGCAAAAAGACTTTTTAGGAGTTGATTTTATAGTTTGTAACTTCCCAAACTTTCACTCTTGCATATTGTAGGCTCATTTTCCTCTGACCCTGAGAGAACATTATTGATTTACATTTGCTCACAGCAACAAATGTTAAACTAATTGGTAAACAGAACTGTTTCATTACAACTATCTATACGTTTCACTCTTAGGCAACATGATATGAAGACATCATGAGAAATCAGGATAGCTTTCTTCCATTTCTTTGGCAGATGATGCTGAATTTCTGAAGAGTATTTAGTTCTTTTTTTATAATGTTTGCTTAATTCCTGCTACTTGACAGTATTTAGTTTGATTTCATATTTTGATTTAAAATCCAATTATCCTCACAATTTTAAATTTAAATGTTAATCTAAAAATTCCAAGATTTATTTAGAGTGACTAGCTCTCAATAAATCTGAGACATAAAAATTGCTTGTCTCATAGTCTAGTGGAGTATCTGATGGAATACCAGCACTAAAACATTTTTGTCGACTGTCATCTTAAAATCTTCAAACGCACTTTAGTGCTAGTATTTTATAATATAACATAGACATGCACTACCATTCTTCGTCTATTTTACAATCTTTCCACACTGACGATATCTTCCAACTTTGAATAGTTGTAAAATTTGTCTGCTTATAGAAACTTTCCTTAATGTACACTTGAAGACCATTTGCGTAAAATAGAAATTGAAATTCAAGATGTGTCATTATCATTTGTGAAATCATTTAAATATATTCCCAGTATTTTGAAGATTTATAAACACTTTCAGCCATGTGAAGAGTCTGGTATTTTTTATGGTAATATGGATCTTTACAGAAATTGCTTTGCTGTAAGTAGGTGTGTGTATGTATAGATACACACACACATATATTTGTTCTTTTTATTTTTTCTCTTTGTAAACTTGGCTAGCCTGGGAGGACAGTTTCAAGTCTCTGGTTTTCCTTCTAACTAGAACACAGAGAATAACAGATCTGTGTGAAACTCAGACACTACCTACCTTTTCTGACTGGGAAGTTGGAAAATGCAGGGGCAAGAATGCACCAGAGTGTGTGTGTGTGTGTTTGTGCCGCGTTTGTGTGTGCGTACCCGGGTGCAGAGTGGTGCCTCCACCCTTGCGTTGAGGGAAGTGTGTCAGCACCTCCCCTGTGACTATCCTCAAACTGGACTTGCATTCATCTCAGCACACGAAGTTCAGAGAACTGCCAGGTTCAAATACACCCTGTCTCTGAGGTTAAGCCCCAGCTTATTTCATACATTTCAACATTTTCCATGTGGGTGCCGTTAAGGTTGCCTGGAATTTGGAGATAAGCCCAGGATTAGTCCTGCTCTTAAAGTCATCATGAAGCCTTGTTCCAGGTCTCAGGTTAAGTTGTTAAATGTATTTCTGAGAGCTTACTGGAGAAAAAATAGTCACACTCACAAACTCTGGTAAGCTTCAGATAGCAAAAACACAGCGGTGGTTGTTGAAAACTTACCTGCTGCCCTTCACCTTCCTGTTTTTATAGACGGTGGACTTGTGTTCTGAGGCTAAAACAACACTCTGCTACCCAGCTTGCTTTGGAAAAATATCTAAACTGAGAACTGTTGAATGAAATATTCACTTTTTAAAAAAAAATCATTTTGAGAACTGGGTCAATCCTATTCAAGTAGATTTTTAAAAAATCACTTGGTAGTGATTTATAATTATTCTATAATTAAAAATATTTTAGTATTTTACTTTCTCTATTGCCATGAAATCTGCCATTACAGAATTTTCCATTTACTATATACTTAAATTTGTTGAAAATGTGAATTCCAAGTGATATTACACTCATGCTAATAACATTGCTAAAATATTGGCTTTTCTATATTTTTGTCATGTGTAGCTAGTTTATTTTCCTAGAGGATGTAAAATATAAGGCAGTAATATTTAATTAAGTCTTGTCAAAATTTTATTGCCTTTGGCCAAAGGACATTGCAGAGTATCTGAAACAGGTATAATGCAAAGGTGTTAAGTTGCATACTGAACAGAATTGGGATTAGAATATATTTCTGAAAATAAATTTAAAGTGTAACACTTCGGAAATAACTTCCTAAAGGACACCCACATTCTTCCTGTATCTTTCTGTGCTTTAAAATTTGTCTAGCCTACCTAATCTAATTTTTAAAGAGTTGGTGAAAAATACTCTACACACTACAGGGTTATGATTTTGGGGATTGTCTTGCCCCCCAAAATAAGTTAATTATATTGTTTAACAGCATAATTACAGATATATCTAAATAAAAAGGAGTAGAAAAAGTTTCTCTGTCTTAGGGTCCCTGTAAACAAGAGAAGTCTTGGGATAGCATCCTTCTCTTGCAATACTGAAAGGAACCTTGAAAAGGATCCTACTAAACACTCATGCAAGGCCACTCATGCAATTTAGGTAAATAACATAATCTCTTTTCAAATTAAATTCTCAGGATTTATTTTACTTCAATATTTGTAGTAGCTTCTTGGTCATATTGGAGATGTTTTTGATGTTAAATCAGTCCTAATTTTGCCAATATATTATAAAATACCATAACTAGTATTCACATGTCCTCTAAATGAATTTTCTTATTCATGGAGATAAATTCTTGTGGATTATATCTGATTAAATTGAGAGGATCTCCTCAAAAGAGTATAGATCCCATTTATATTATTAACATGATAGTAGGGGAGTATTTGGTGACAGAAATCAATGGGTGGTTTCATGTCTTAGAGTTAAGTCTCTGATCCATCTTGAGCTAATTTTTGTGAGTGATGAGAGATGTGGATCCTGTTTATCTTCTGCATGTGGCTATCCAATTTTCCAAGACCTACTTATGTAATAGAGATTCTTTCTGCTAATTTAAAATATATTGCTGTCTACTTTGTCAAAGATTACATGGCAAGATGCGGATGGTTTTATATCTGGGTTCTCTGTTGTGTTCCATTGGTCCATGTCTCCATTTTTTTATTTCTGTGCCAATATTCTGCTGTTTGGGTTACTATAGATTTGTAGTATAGCTTAAAGTCTGGTAAAGTGATGCCTCCAGAGACATGAAACCATAGTAATTCTAGAAGAAAATGTTGGAAAAACTCTTCTAGATATTGGCCTAGCCAAAGAATTTATGAAGAAAACCACAAGGACAATCATAGCAACAACAAAAATAAATCAGTGGGACTTGATTAGTCTAAAAAGCTTCTGCACAGCCAAGGAAACAATCAACAGAGAAAATAGACAACCTACTGAATAAGAGAAAATATTTGTATGCTATACATCCAATAAAGGGCTAATAACCAGAATCTACTAATACAAAGAACTCAAGCAAATCAGAAAAATCTAAACAACCCCATCAAAAAGTGGGCAATAAACACAAACTTTTCAAAAGAAGATAGACTAATGGCCAATAAACATATGAAAAAATGCTCAACATCACTAATAATCAGAGAAATGTAAATCAAAATCACAATGAGATATCAACTAACCGCAGTGGGAATGGTTTTTATCAAAAATTCCCAAAACAATAGATGCTGGCATGGACACAGAGAGGAAAGAACACTGACACACTGTTGGTGGGACTGCAAACTAGTGCAACCTCTATAGAAAATAGCATGGAGATTCCTCAATGAACTAAAAGTAGACCTACCATTAGACCCAGCAATTCCACTACTGGGTATTTACCTAAAGGAAAAAAAGTCATTCTATCAAAAAGACTCTTGAACTAGAATGTTTATTGCAGCATAATTCACAATTGCAAAGAAGTAGAATCAACCCAAGTGTCCATCAATTCATGAGTGGATTAATAAAATGTGATATATGTATACCATGGAGTACTACTTAGTCATTAAAAAATGAATTAATACCTTTTGCAACAATCTGGATGGAAATGGAGACCATCCTCCTAAGTGAAGTATCACAAGAATGGAAACACAAACACCACATGTACTCACTGTTAAATTGGAACTGACCGGTCAGCACCCATGTGCACAGATAGAGGTAAAATTCAATCAGGTAGGGGGAGGGGGGAGGAGAGGATGGGTGAAATCATACCTAATGGGGTACAATGTGCTCTATCTGGATGACGGGCACACTTATAACTTTGACTTAAGCAGTGCAAGAGAAATCCATGTAACCAAAACATTTGTACCCCCATAATATTCTGAAATTAAAAAAAAATCAATGGCTGAGAGCAATTATTCTCCTGTGTAGTGCACAATTCACTCATCCATAGATGCTCTCCCTCTTAACATTTCTATGAAGAGTTGCTTTCATTCTCATTTTGATAAAAAAAATCTGAGACTCAGAAAAGTAAATTTACTTAATGTCATACAGTTAATAAGTGATGTTGAGATTCTGAACAGTGCTCAGGATGTTAATTATTTTTAATTGCCTATAATGCAGAAAGCAGAAGTGATGGTTCTAGGTTCACTTAAGCCCTAGTATACCCCAACTCATACTGTCAGATGAGATTTTATAATCCAAAACAAAAATTTGAAAAGCAGGTCTTTCTTATTTCATATAACTTTAAAATTATCATGTATTACAAAATATTAAAGAAATATTTTTCATCATTTATTTCAAAATTTACTTTTGCATTTGATTATAAAATAATACTTTCAACTTGATGACTTATAGAAATAGAAAATCTAAATTAAAGCTTTACATGCACATTAAAGTAATTATTGTTTTTAAAAATATCCAATTGGAAAGTAGGCATAGAAGAAACATACCTCCAAATATTAAAGGCCATACATGACAAACCCACCACCAACACCATACTGAACGGGAAACGTTTAAAGCATTCCTCTAACAAGACAAGGACACTCACTTTCACCACTCCTATTCAATATAGTACTGGAAGTCCTAGCTAGAAAGCCATATGGAGATACCTTAAAGCGATACAAGTAGAACTACCATTTGATCCAGCAATCCCATTACTGGGCATCTACCCAAAAGAACAAAAGACACTCTATAAAAAAGACACCTGCACTTGAATATTTATAGCAGCACAATTCACAACTGCAAAGTTGTGGAAACAACCCAAGTGTCCATCAATACAATAAAATGTGGTATATGTATACCATGGAGTACTATTCAGCTATAAGAAACAATGGTGATATAGCACCTCTTGTATTTTCCTGGATAGAGCTGAAACCCATTCTACTAAGTGAAGTGTCCCAAGAATGGATAAACAAACACCACATGTACTCATCAGCAAATTGGTTTCATTGATCAACACCTAAGTGAACATATAGGAATAACATTTATCGGGTGTCAGGCAGATGGGAGGAGGAAGGAGGGGATGGGTATATACATACATAATGAGTGCGATGCACACCATCTGGGGGATGATCACACTTGAAGCTCTGACTTGAGGGGGGAGGGGGAAAGGGCAATATACATAACCTTAACATTTGCATCCCATAATATGCTGAAATAACAAAAAATACATATATATGTATTATATATATATACATATATATATAAATAAATATAAAAGAGAAAGAAAAGGCATCCAAGTTGGAAAAAATGAAGTCAAATTATCACTGCTTGCTGAGGACATGATCTTATATCTGGAAAAACCTAAAGACTCCACCAAAAAAATTCTTATATTTGATCAATAAATTTAGTAAATTAATAGACTACAAAATCAATGTACAAAAGTCACTAGTGTTTCTATACACCAATAATGGTCCAGTTGAGAGTGAAATCATGAGCACAATCCCATTCACAATAGCTACAAAAACCAATAAAATACCTAGGAATATACTTAATAGGATATGCAAGAGCTCTATAATAAAAACTACACAACACTGATGAAAGAAATTGTAGATAGCACAATCAAATGGAAAAAACATCCCATATTCATGAATTAGAAGAATTAGTGTCATTTAAATGGCCATTCTGCTCAAGGAGATCTACAGATTCAATGTAATCTTTATCAAAATATCAATGTCATTTTTCAGAGAATTAGAAAAAACAATTCTAAAATTCATACGAAACCAAAAAAGAATCCAAATAACCAAAGTAACCCTAAGCAAAAAGAACAAAGCCAGAGGTATCACATTATCTGATTTCAAATTACACTATAAGGCTACAGTAACCCAAACCACATGGTGCTATAGTAACCCAAACCAAATGGACACATAGGTCAATTGAACATAACAGAGAACTCAGAAATAAAGCCACATATTTATAGACAACTGATCCTTGACAAAGCTGACAAGAACATGCCTTCTACTTGGATAGCTTTTCCAAGTATATTGAAAAGGATAGCTTTTCAATAAAGTGTGCTGGGAAAATAGGATTGCCAAATGCAGAAAAATAAAACTGGATCCATTTCTTTTACCATATACAAAAATCAACTCAGTATGAATTGAAGACTTAAATATAAGACCCCAAACTATAAAAATACTAGAATAAAATTTAAGGAAAACTCTTCTGGAGTTCTGGTCTAGGCAAAGAATTTATGACTAAGACCTCTAAAGCACAGGCAAAAAAAAAAAAAAAATAGAAAAATGAAATTTAATTAAACTGAAAGCATCTGCACAGCAAAATAAATATCAACAGAGTGAACAATCTGTAGGATGGGAAACAATATTCACAAACTATTCATCCAATAGGGTACTAATATTCAGTTTATACAAGGAACTCAAACAACTCAATAATAAAACCTCCACAAATAACTCCATTAAAAAGTAGATAAATGACACAGATAAACATTTTTCAAAAGAAGACAAACAAATGGCCGATAGGTTAGGTATATGAAAAAAATGCTCAGCGTCACTAATCATCAGAGAAATGCAAATTAAAATCACAATGAAATATCATCTTAATCCAAGCCAGAGTGGTTCTTATTAAAAAGACAGAAAGTAACTGACCCATCTAAGCAAAAATAAAGCAAAAACCTCTTTGAAATCAAACCTAAACGACTAAGGTGGTAGTTTGCATTTTAACAGAATAGTGTTAAACAACCTCATTTCTGTCATATCAACTTTTTAACACACATTGATGTTAGTCAACTCCTGCATCAGTATTTATAATCAGTACATAAAAATCAGTAAAGACTACAGTTCTACTAAATAAAGTTCAAAATTAATACACTAAGCACTAAGCAGTGTGACTTTTATAGAAATTTTGAATACTATGAAAAAATGATGCTTTTGCTGCAAATAAAATTTCTAAAACCTCAATTGATCCATATGATCTCAAGATGTATTCTCTTTTGGGCATAATAACATTAAATCAAATTATGTTACTGTCATTCTTTCTTACAAATACACAGTAGAGTTAAGCCAAGCTCCTTCATGCAATGAAATATAAGGTCGAAAATTATGCTTCCAAATAGATGATTATCATGAGAAAGGTTTTCTCTCTTCCACTCACACAAACCAAGAAAGAGGGACTTTACTTTCCCTGAAGCATTAACAGCTCCCATAATTAGATCAAATATGACTTATGATGTCCTACTCTCAGGAAACTTTCTAAAATTTTATTACCCTGTCTTATAAGGCAAATTGTGTCTTATAAGATTTATAAAAATATTGAAATTTATGTCAAATTTTCTAATACACTGTTATACCAGATTGTTTTTGTTATTGTTCAAATAGATAAAATAGCTAGAATCTCCAAGTAAAAATATGTATTTGCGTCCCTTGTAATTTCTAATATTTATGAGGCAACACAAGCACAGCCTGCAGAATGTATCATACTGGTAAATAAAAGAGTAGACACTTTCCAGAAACAGGAACAGATTTTATAGTTCCCTTCAAGTATTTCACCATTTGTATGTACTTACATTAATATATTTTGCAGCGCTTTTTCTGAAGTTGAAAGTAGAATTTGAGGCATTTTGCCAACACCCTTCTAATTTACAACAGAAATGCAATGCAAATTTCTTATAGTTCCCCAAATGACAACAATATCTTCTCATTAAGTTTCTTTTGCATTTGGCCAACATTTTATGAAATCACAACATAGATAAAACTTCACAGTGATGTTTCAGATGGAATCAGAAAGAAACTCTTGTTATTTGGTTTTTTAGAAAAGCCCTTAATGAGCATGTGAGTGATAACAGAATCAGATAAAATGTTGTCAACTGTAACTTACCTCTGTCACTGAAGTCATCTACCAGAATGATTTCTGCTATCAGACTCTCTGGGGTTCGGTTAATTATACTGTGTATGGTTCGTAGGAGTGAAGTCCAACCTTCATTATGAAATGGGATAATGATGCTGGTGTTTGGCAGCCTTTCCAGGTACATCTTGTGCTTACAGCTGGAGATGATGGAGGAAAAAAAAAATGTATGTCAAATGCAAAACTGTAGTATATCTTATACTGCTATTTATTCATTACGTTATCAGACAGCTGTGAAAACAGGACTTAGTGTAATGTTTTCCCAATCAGAGCTTGAACATCACAATAGTTACCCCACTCATTCATGGAATTCACCAAAGAGTCTCTCTCACACTCATTCTTAATGAAACAGTTAATTTATCTTCTTTTGAATCAGGGGCTCAAGTCAGTTTGTTGAAATGTTGTGGTCCTGTTGATGCACATTTTACCTATTGCTATATAATAGAAATAAGGGAAAATGATAGGAATTCAAACTGTTGCCACTGAGCACATGACTAAGGTTTAGATGGGTTTCCTGAAGAATTCTGAAAATTTAACTTCTGTCATAATTATGTTTAATTAGTCAATTTTGGTTGTGGAGTGTTTTAATAGCTGGACAGTATTTAAGGCTCTAAAGGGAAAAACAACCACAGCTATTCAATGCAATAAATGAAGATTTAATCCAAAATAACTGTACTGAATATAATTCATAATAAGAGTACATTAAGGTCCAAACCAAGACATTATCACATTCCTAATGGGAAGTATAAAAATAAATCTCAAGTTGATTTTTTCATCATTGAAACACTCAGAGAAGGCAAGAAAAAAGTAATTCTTTATTCATTACTGAATCTAAGAATTTATTATTTTTAACAATATTTATCAAACAGGTAGGTTTTGATGTTTTCAGACAATGAAAAGAGTTGGAAAAACCATCAAAATGATACCATGATGTAGCATAAAAATGCTGTAGGAAACATGAAACTTATTTTAAGGTAATTCAAATGGAAAAAAATACACATGAAATAGACCTGTCAGGAATTTCAAGAAAGTGTAGTGAGATAGATGCTTTCACACATAATGCACAGATCTGGAAAAAAGTGCTAGTGTAATTTAGCACCCCTGGTCATAATTACGTAGGACCATCCATTCTTCTGAACAAAGCCAAAGGCCCAAAACTATTGTGCTTTCATATATCAGTGTTCAGGATAATTGCACCTACTGTGCAAACCATCATACCTCACAGAGTTCTGGAAATGCAAGTGATATTCTCAAGAAGGCAAGTCATTTTTTAAACATTAAGACAACATACTGCTCATATCATTTGCTTATTCATTTAAAAATGCCTTTAGAGCAATATCCTATAAACAATCAAGAGGCTCATAACTTTTTTTTTTAATTCAGGATATTATAAGGGTACAAACATTTTGGTTACATGAAATGCATTTGCCTCGCTCAAGCCAGGGCTACAAGC
>CAUYMX010050858.1:0-29151 GCA_963573855.1 Lepilemur septentrionalis | reverse complement strand
AATACTGATTACTCTTTCTGCTCTACAAGTACCTGCAGACCAGCCTCACCCTTGCTCTGTCCACTTCGACTCTTCTTTCTCTTTATTTCACTCTTGTGTGTACTCTGTACACACCTAGAGACTTCCCCACTCAAGTTCTTCATGTCCTTGACCCCAGAGACAGCTAATTTGTTGAGCTTAGGAACTTACATTTTTTTTTCTTGTAGCAGATATTTATTGAATGACCATTTTAACATTCGGAGAAATGCAAAGATATATAATCCATAGACCCTGAAATCTAATTAAGAGTTCAGCTTGAACACAAGTAGAAAGGCTGGCGTGATCTGCATTAAACCAAAGCAGAGTTAAATTCAGCATTACAAGAGGTGCCTAAAAGGAGTATAAAGAGACAAACGGGTATTTCAGAAGAAAATGTTATGAGTTCAGAGGAGGGAGCAAACACAGTGCTCTAGATTAGACTAGAAGACCTTATGGAGGAGACGATATTTAAATTGATACCTGTCCAGTGAACTATGAAGAGAGTTCTGCTCCATTATAAGTGTGCCATGATTTGTTGTTAGTGATTGATTGCATGTTCAATTTTGCATGTTTGATTTTGCATCTTCGATACCATGTGGCATTATATAGTATTTTGGAATAACATGGGTTCTAAACTATTTGTAATATATTTTTTTAACATATTCCATATGTACATCTGTTCCATTACCATCAGCCATGAGTCTATTATGTATCCAGAGGTTGAATAATATATAATCATTTCCAGTATGTGAGTAATGCCCTATTCTAACTTACTTTTGAAATTTACCATGGAAGTGATGTTAATAAAATCTAAAAATGCTCTTCTGCAGTAATAGATAATGTAGCTATTATGGAGTTAAGTATATTTGATATATATTTTTTTACAATGAGGAGTAAAATCATGGTCCCAAGGTAAGATTTATTTTGGTAGGCTCAGCTTAGATTCCATTATTTTTATGTTTGCAACTTTCTTGATATTTTTTCTGTTTTTAATTCTATGAGATATTTATGAAAGGAAGTTTTTTTTTAAATGGCTAGAATTTTGCTTCTGAGAGTTGACATGATTTTTTCCACAACATGAAAAATTAGTAGATGATAAACTTAGATACACTCTTTAATTTTTAAAATTATGGCAGTAAAACTGATCTCAGAGAAGGAAGAAAATGGCTTAGCTTTTATCAGTTGTATACAGCATGTTTGAAAGATTCCAATTTCTCTCTGCTCCATTCTCCCTGTATAATACTTTTTCTTAAGGTTGGTACTATTGATGCAGTTGGTGTAAACACATGAAGTAATAGCAAAATATGAATCTAGATGCCAGAAAATGAGCGTCTTTCACTCTGCCGTCTGTTCTGACTGTATTCCTCCTGACTTCTTGCACATGCAGGCAAGGAACTGGAAGAGCAGGGTGTGAGCTAGCACAACTTTTGGGATGAGATACCCTTCTTTATGCTGATTTTGTTCCCGTATTTCCTCAGTGAACCAAGTAAAGCCATTCTAGTCAAACTCTCTGAATTTGAATCCATTTTGCCTAGAAATAAAAGCTCTGTTAAGGGCCCCATGTAACATATATTCCTTATAAAATGTTTTTTAGATGGCTGCTTTTTCTGAATCCAAGGAAGTAGAAAGACTTTGATTCAAAGGTTTCTTGTAAACGCTTCCTTTTATATGTGGGTGTGTGTGTATTCACATATACATACACACACATGTGTGCATACATAAATATAGTCCAGCCCCTGTATCTGTGGGTTCATACCTATGGATTCAACCAACTGCAGATTGAAAATGTTTGTAAAAAAAAAAAATGCATGGTTGTATCTGTACTGAACATGTACAGACATTTTTCTTGTCGTCATTCCCTAAGTAATATAGTATAACAACTACTTACCTAGCATTTATATTGTGTTAGGTATTATAAATAATCTAGAGATAATTTAAAGTATTAATATGTGGGAGGATATGCATAGATAACCTGTGCAGATATTATGCCATTTTACATAAGAGACTTGAACATCCCTGGATTTTGGTATCTATGGGGAGTCTTGGAACCAATTCCCCCAAAATACTGACTGTATTCAACTGTATATATATTCATAAACACACACATACACACATATATAAATAAATATATATAGACTTTGGAAATATGTACTATAAAATATTAACAGTAACTATCTCTGAATGATAGGATTATGGATAGATTTTGTTCTTCTTTTACAGTAAACATTTTTTACTTGTGGAATAAAAACATCATTTTAAAGATCCATGTTGCAATTGGTTATTCTCACACTAGCATTTTCTTTACTTTTCCCTCAGTAGAGAAAGATTATTATTGTATCTACCAAATCTTCACACTTTATTTTCAAAACATCTGTACTCTTTTTTTGCAAGAGGCCAAGTTTTCATTGAAGTGTAGCTTTCATTTTATTTGTGAGCCCAAGTGAAATTGCATCAGGTGGACATTAGGTAGGTGAGGCAAATAAGATGCTCCTTCTGGGTTGTTGAGAAATCACAGCAGCAGAGGTGAAAGACCTTTCATAGTATCACCAGGAATCTAGGTCTTTAGAGCTGCTGGCCTGACCAGCAAGGGTGAAATATTTCAGCCATGCAGCCAAATAGTGATTGTTTACCCTGACCATATATCCCAGGGAGGGAGAGCCAGCCTTCTGGGGGGCACTTGGGTTGTTACCAGTTGTTGGTGGCAGTTGCATGTATGCTTGCTGTGAGGTCTACATGTGTTTGAAAAGCATGCACTAGATACATTGGTTCATCATTCTAGAAACAGTGCCTGATCCTCACCTTGATTGTCTGCCTTTTGCTATAACTGCATGTACCAATGGCACCAAAAGTGATATATGACATAAACTCTAGCAATTAGCAATTCATTTTGTTTCGACTTTTTTGTTTGGAGATTGTTATTTTTTATTCTGGAAGTAGTTGGATAAAGGATACAAAAGTCGTCTTGAAGCAGCTGGAAAAGTTGAAAGCAAAGAGTTATATTTGAGTGTAGCGGACTAATCCCTGTAATGGTAATGGTTCTTCTCCTCCTCTTCTTTCTTTTCCTCCTCCTCCTCCTCCTTCTTTAACAAAAAGAAGATACAATAAATCTTTTAAAATCTTAAAATATTTAAAAATAAATCTTCTTAAAATCTTTAAGAAGATCTTAGGACAGAAAACTCCCCATTGACAAGATGCTGATACTCTGGTCTTCTGGAGATAAATTGTCTGAAGTCCCAGGGAGTTCTGAGCTCTTAGCTGCTCCAGGGCAGGACCTGCAGTGTGATCAGATATACAAAGAGCATCTTCTCTGTGCTAATGTGCCCCTATGATGAGCTGTTTTTTCTAGCATAAGAGCAAAAATGGAGTATTTTGTTGCATTAACTTTTAGAAGTTTTGAGAATATCTTTGTGATTTTCTTTTTAGAGATTACATTTTCTCATGTGACTCTCATAATGCTGGAACTCTTTTATCCAAATTAATTTTAGGTTTTGAGCCCATTCATTTATTTTACAGCCCTTTCTTATCATCTCTTTGAAAAGGGAGCTCCTTTAAAATAATAACAACAATAACAATAAGAAAAGACTAGACCCTTTGCTTTTATGCAGCTTGCTTTGCACGTGGTGAAAAGTGAAAGTCAAGAAACCATTGAACTAGACAAGGTGAGAGGTAAGGAAAGTTGGGTGGAACAGGGCAGAACCCTGGAAGGTTACAGGAGGGGCAGGCAGCCAACAGTGGCCATCCCCTCACCAGGTGGAGAGGCTGCTTTGCCTAAGGAGAGGCAGCAACTGATAGGAAGCAGAACTAAAGTGATTTATAACAAATTGGATTTTGAGGCAGAGGAAGGGGTTACAAACGATTCTGAGATATTGTGTCAGGATGGCTGAAAGAACACTGAGGCTGATGCTTTGAGAGATTTTAATAAATGATGTATTTGGACCACTGGGAGATAGAACTGGAAAGAGAATTGATTTGGAAATGTGTTCTGGTCCACCTCCCTGCTTCTGGATACTTTTCTGTCTGTTTTTAGTATTTTATCTGTGAATTAACACATTACTTTCAATTGCTTTATTTTTTTCCCCCTAAGGGGTTTAGCTTTATATTTTAAGTAGAAACAAGACAACAGTCATACCTGGTCTGGTGCTGTCTTGCTTAGGACTCTCTTTTTGCTTAAAATCATAACTGGATTAGGGATCACTGTGATTTATAGTTCATGGCATGAAGTTATTTAAATACTTAATAGTATATTTTAATGAAAGGAGTAGAAATTAAAGACTGAATCATTTACCAAGAAATAACAGGTGAGATTGATTTCTTTCTGTAAGACTCAGTAGAGACTGTTCTGTTCTTCAAAATCGGCTCTGATTCAGTTACCAATTAAGTGGGGGTGAACTGTTATAACAAGGCATATGAATCAGGTTACAGTTGCATTCTTTTAAGAAAAACTTTACAGGAGCAGTTCTTATGCAGTTATCTGCTTTGCATCTGCTATATGGCAGTAGATGTTGAAGAGTCAGAAAAACAGGGCTTCATGTTCATTAACTTTTCCTTTTTTTCAGCTATTTTTTTCAACTTTCATGACTTACGATATGCAAGAAAACATGACTATTCTTTGCCTTCCGTGTATTTTTGCATTTTTAATCTGGATCATATTTTGTCACAATTTATAAAATGTAACTAATGAAATGATTATTGCATGAGAACTAGCTTTATAAATTATAAATTACCATAGAAATATACTTGTCATTCTTAGGACTTATCAGCTGTGTAGTCTTAGAAAAACTACTTCATGTATTAGTTAGGACTTCTGGTTTTGAGTGGCCAATATCCAACAGAAACTACCTTTTGGGGGCGGAGGGAAGAAAAGGAATAGATTTCAGTGAAGGTTACTGGCGTGGCTAACTGCAGACACAACAGGGTCCAGCCAGACCTCAGGGACCAGGGACCCAGGAGCTCAGACCCCATCAGGACCTCAGCGCCACTGCCATTCTTCTCTGTGTGTTCTTCCTGCTCCCTGTCTGTAAACCTGTATTTCCCCTAAGGTGGGAAGCAGGGCAGGCAGCAGCTGCCAAGCTTCACACCCTAGGACATTCTTCCATGTGGCAAATATTAGGGAAGGCCCCTGACTGACCCAGCTTTGGACCAACTGGCTGTTTCAGGAGGCAGAGTCACTTGCACAGAGGTGATTCCTGGGGCTCACCCCATGAGATCGCTGTGAGCCAATTACCGCCCCCAACCCCTGCTATTGATGTCTCTGAACTTCTATTTCTTCAATGATACATGGTGCAGTGGTTCCTGCCTTGCTGGATTGATGTAGTGATTAGAGATCATGCTTAACCTGCAGTGGGTGCTCTGTAAAGAGTCATTAGTGCCATTACCTCCAATTGGCTCTATTAAGTTTCCTGTAGATATTTTTCTACTCTGAAGCTAAGTGGAGCAAATAACTTAATAGTTCATTAATGTGCTTCTAAATCCTTCTTTTTTTAAGACTTTTCTTTTTATTTATTTTAATTGTTTTTTAAATAAAACTATATATATTTAAGGGGTACAACATGTTATGATATATATATATATAAGTACACTAAAATGATTACTACAGTCAAACTAATTAACATATCCATCTCTTCACATATCACTTTTTTTGTGTGGTCAGAGCACCTAAAATCTACTCTCTTAGCAAATTTCCAGTATGCAATACAGTATTATTAACTGTAGTCATCATGTTGTTCGTAAGATCTCTGAATTTACTCATTCTACATGACTGCAACTTTGTGCCCTTTGACTGGATCTCCCCACTTCCCCATCTGTGCAACTGTGACACACACACACACACACATACACGAAAAATGCAATATTATTCAGCTTTAAAAAAAGGAGATCCTGCCATTTGCAGCAACATGGATGAACCTGGAGGACATTACGCTAAGTGAAACAAGTCAGATACAGAAAGAAAAATGCCTTACTTCTTAAACGCATGTTTCTTTCTCATAGCCAGCACCTGAAAATGAGTTACCATTTCTGCTATAAAACCAAAAGAAGATATCAGAGCTTTTGAAAACTTCTCTGTGGATTTCTATCTCTTATTGATGCTTTTATACTTTAAGAACGTCAAGCTTTAGAGAGCAGAGATGGTGTATCCTTGGGCATCTTATATTATCAAGTACGTAGCTTCTTATATAGGGTGGAGACTAGAAAATTCCTTGAATATTCTTTTATTTTATTGATACATTACTTCTTTTTGTAAAGTTTTTAACTGGCCTTCCGTTAGTTAAAATATACTTAAAGAACAAAGGTAGTATTTAATTTGCACAATATGGAATTGAAGGCAAACATTTTTTTTTTTTTTGAGACAGAGTTTTGCTCTGTCACCCTGGGTAGAGTGCAGTGGCAACATCGTAGCTCACAGCAACCTCAAACTCCTGGGCTCAAGTGAGCCTCCTGCCTCAGCCTCCTGAGTACTACAGGTTTGTGCCACAATGCTTGGCTAATGTTTCTATTTTTAGTAGAGTTGGGGTCTTGCTCTTGCTCAGGCTGATCTTGAACTCCTGAGCTCAAGCAATCCTCCCACCTCGGCCTCCCAGAGTGCTAAGTTTACAGGCATGAGCCACTGCGTCCTGCCAAAGGTAAACAATTTTAAATTAAATTTTGTTGCATGTATAAATTATTGAAATATACTTTCTCTTATGACTGGATAAGTCTAAATAGTCCATTCAGCTTGTTATATCTTTGGTAGTGATACTAAGGGGTATACTCTTCTCTTTCCACGAGAGCATTCCCAAGGAATGGGCTGCTTCCAAACAAACCTAGCATTTTGTAGTACATTAAAAAAAAAACCCACCAAATTTCACAATAACCTTTATAATTGCTACTTCAAAATGGAAATTTGGAATGGTACCAAATTATTAATCAATAGAAGGAGAATAGATTGCAAAAAAGGTAATTATATCCAATTTAACACTTCTTGAAATATATTCTGTTAAGTAAAATATAGCCCCTCTTCCCTGCTCTCATTTGTAAGCAATGAAGAGAATTCAGGTAGCTCGAATCAAGAATCTGAGTACTTTTCTGTTTCACAGATTGGCTTAATAGTTTTGGGCTTACTTCAGACTGTAGATGACTATTGTCCCATAATTTCTTGGACAGGAGACTCAACCACATTCACCTTAAAGCCTGAAGTGAATTATTAGTCTGGGTTAGTGTCTCTCCAATAGGCATGTTATGACTTTCCCACATTCCTGGACAGTTAGGCTGTAATTCTTGGTTGTTTAAAAAGGTGTTTGAACATATTTTGTTAAGAGACTTGAATACATGGCGATTTTTCTTATATTTTTTCTGCTTTTTTAAGCACCAGAATAGTTTCCAGCTCTGACAGTTAGCCTTCTGCTTACTGGAATGGATTTTTTGGATAGGACCAAGTGTTTTGCATGATTTACAATTGACTGCCTAAATGTAGCCTGGCAAGTTACATGATATGAAGAGAATTACTTAAGGGTAAAAATGGATTGTTTAACTACTAAGAAAATGATAGGTTATTATAGATTGGTTTGAGGCTATTATCTTTTAGATGCTGTCTTTACAAATTTGAGCTCTGTTAGTCTGGAGACTTGGTATCTAATAATAATGATGGTTAATGTTTAATGAACATTTGCTGTGCCCCAGGCTCTAGGTTACGTGTCTTGGATGAATCATCTCCTCTAATCCATCCCAAAATTTGAGGAAGTCAGCACTGTAATTACTCTCATTTTACAGATGAGGAAACTGAGATATAGAAGCAACCAAACCAGTATTGCACCCGAGTAGTCTGACTGCAGAGCCTGATTCTTAACCACTGTGTTCTCTTGTGTCCCCCAAGGGAAGGAGTGCTTCCAAAAGGGATGTGGGAAGTGAGGACTACCACCTGACAATACCTGGCTTCTTGTCCCACTAGGTTAACAGACGAGAGAAGGGGGGCACAGAGTTGCTGGGGTTAGTCCTGATTGCCAAGGTGAAATGGGCTATTACCATGCAATGGGTAGAACCCAGGGCACCCCTGTGTGTCTCCTTGTATCTTACCTGGCATAGGATAAATGTTAAGGACTCCATCCTCTATACAGAGAGGAGACCAAAGTCCCTCAGGGATAAAGGTTTGGGTCAGCTGAAAACAAGGGGCAACTGGCCCAGCTTGGGAGGAGGAGAGTCTTAGATATACTCGAGGTGGATTTGTGAATGGCCAGACGAGAAACAGAGATTAGAGCCTCCACCCGTGGTTTGTGTTTCTGCTGCTGTTCTTTGCTGGAGTATCTGAAGATTGAAAAACACAGCTCACCCTTAGCCTTTTTTCCTATTCTGTATACAAGAAATGTGGTAGTTTTCTCTTGCTTAACAAGGTTCTGGTGGTTAAGTTGATTGCTTAGTGTGTGGGTTGCAGAGCAGAGAGAAATAACCTCTGGATGGGATGGTAGCAGAAGTAGAAAAGAAGTGAAGACTCTTGACACTGGGCTGGTGTTGGCTTGAAATTTTTTAAGTATTTTTTTCTTCATTTGATTATTAAAAAAACCAGCAAACAAATGAACAAGGTTAAATGTTAAACGGTACAACGATGGTACATGATTAGAGGTTAGTCTTCCTCTGGTCTCATAAGAAACTCCACAGTCCTTTTCTCAGTGAGTAGACACTATTAATAGTTTCCTCTGAACATTACATATATATACATACACGCATATGTATATTTTGGTAGCATAAGTTGCATTATACTCTACATATTATTCTGTGCCTAGCTTTTCTCATGGAATAATGTGTGTTGGAGATCTTGCCATTTCAGTGTATGTAGGTCTCACTCATTCTTTTTTGATGGCTGTATATTAATCCTTAGGATGGAGTAACAATAACCTTTTATTGGCACAATGTTTTACAGTTGACAAAGCATTTACACATATTATATAACTTGGCCATATAGCAGCCATTAATGGAGATATCAGTAGGCCCAGAGGGGTTACCTGGCTCACCCATGGTTACATGGAGGCTGGAACTCAGACACAACTCCGTGCTGCTAACACTGCAACATTCCCTAAATAGGCCCATATAGCTGCAACTTAGTGCAGAGACCATGAAGTTGCTCTAAACTCTTTGGAATCAGTGAAAAGATCAGCAATCTGGCACATGAAGAAGCCAACTGACAAGGAAATATGGACCTCAGGAGAGCGAGGAAAGAAAATAATTGAAGTTTAGAACTAGAATGGGCCTTGCTGACCAACAGACTCATGTCTTGCCTTTTCCTGATGAGGACCTGGGTGTGGCCGGCAGACATTAAATAGCGCCTTCAGGCCACACAGCTGGGTCATTTTCTTTCCCAAGGCTAGTACTAGAAAGGGAGGCACTAGATTTTTCTGGGCTCTCTTGTTCTCATCAGATAGAATGGGGTGTGGACAGAACGCGGACTGCGAAGCCAAACACACCCTTGAGAAATGAGAGCAGTGCTCCTTTCCAAAGTGTGATGCACTGAGATAACTCTCCTGCCAGGGTGGTGTGACCACGGAGACTCGGGCTGTCTGGATGCCCAGGCAGCGTGGATTTTCATACCCCTCTGCTGAGCATCTAATATGCACGCGGCTCTTTGCCAGAGTGCAGGGCTACTGCGGCACGTGCGGAAGAAACTATCCCCTACCGTGGGGACTATCAAGGGCATAGGTAATCACCTACACCACTTTGGGTTACATGTACCATGCCGATAAGTATGAATGGATGTAAAACATTTTTCCTTATGCACAGATTTTGTTTATGTTATCAAACAACCATCCGTAAAGGTTCAATGACAATAAAATGAATGAAAACAACCATTTTTCAATTTCTCCTTGTTAGGAGAAATTGTTATTATATTTAAGCTGAGAGAATAGACTGGTAGTTATTTCCAAGTCTGATAGACGACTATCTTTAGGTTTGTTTTCTTATTTTTGAAATAGACTTAAATTTTTAAAAAAGGGATGACGTAACTCATGCATTAAAGATGTCCTAGAGAAACCATCTGACCATTGAATCAGAAGGTCCTGACTGTTCTTCCATCACTCTTATCAGGGTGCCCCAGAGGAACCTTTCCTGGGAGGTTAATTTGGGAGGGCTTCTGAAGATGGGTGAAACCCCTTATTTAGCTCTTAGAGGGTTAAAAGTCCACAAGGGAACATTCAAGTATGACAACTTGAGGGACATCCATAGCCCACCGCCACACCAGATCTTAGTAAACACAGTCTTTTCCATTCTCTACCAAAGCACAGAAATGACCCAGAAATAGGAGGATGGGAAAATGTACTTATTCATGATTTTATGAATCCAGGCCAGTAAACGCAGCTCTGTTCAGGGTTTCTGAGTTTTACCCAACCCTGCTCTGAGCACTAGACCATTTTCCCCTTCCTTGATTCTCCAGCTTAGGACAAGAACAGTTTGAAATTGTTTCTACTGCTTTCGACACCAGGGTTTAGACTTTAAATGAGTGCAGGAAGCTTGGAGAATTCTCTGGGAACTACTGAACAGAGCAAAGGAGAGGGGTCTAGCAGAGAGCTGAATGCTGCCTCGTTTTGAACTCATCACTCCAATTGTCACACTTCTCTCCTCTTTGTTTTTGCTTATCTATTGTCCCAGAAGGAGCGATTTCAGAAAGTCCTTTTCTGGGCTGTAGAATTTGCTTATTTGTCCAGTCCTGAGAGGCGTTATTGAGAGAGGCTCATTGTCTCTGGGGTATTACAATGAGACAGTGGCCACTGATTTCATTATGTTTTCCTTTATTGCAGCTGTTGGTTTGATCCTGTGCCAGGTGCTTAACACAATTGTGGTTTTGCAGATGGTAAGCAAGAGGCTGGACAAAAAGAGGGATCATGTCATTGCCCTGGCCAAAGTTTTAGCAGACAGGGGTCTAGCAAGGGCAAATACCTAGAGGATTTCCTCTTTACTTCATTTTCATTTAAGAAAAAGTTTCCAGGACAATATTCTTTCCTAGAATCTTTTTCTTTTGAAAAAAACAAACTCTTTCATTGAAAATTTATCTACATGCAAATAATATTTTTTTGTTTCACTTACAAAATAAAAATAAAATGCCAGTTAGAGGGGGTTGTTGTCACTGATAAGATTAACAAGAATTGACTAGGTGTACAAATATAATTTGGGATGCATTATTAAGGCATGCCGTTTTTATTTGCATGCCATTGTGTACAGATGTGGTTATGAAATAGTTCAAATCATGGCACATTGAATGTTCTCACTGGATTTTTAGGAATGTGTTCACAGAGACAGCCAAATTCTATTTCATTTTGTTTGGCTCGCTGCATTGGTCTTAAATCAGAGAATATTCACTTTAATATCTGAGTCAAAATTTATTTCCAAACATAATACTGCTGTTGTTCTTTCACAGGATGTAAATTTCTCATTTATTTCCTTAATACCTTGCTTTCTACTTTCACTTTCTCTCCTTATTTTATGCTGGAGTGTGTGGAAAAGTTTTCCAGAAAGATTTTTATATGTCATAATCTACTGATGAATACCTTTCATGTGATTAAATCTCTCGTATCTTCAGAGGTATAACTATGGGAGTGTTAGGAATCACAGGTTCTGGAAATAATTTTATTGCTGCTTCTAAAACGCCCTCCCAATGATACAGTATAGTAATTCCATTAGGGAATTATATTTTCATTATAATTTAAAGTATAACTTAAGATTTAAGTGTTCTGATTCAGTAGTTGCTGAGTTCTTTTTATTTCACCAATCCTACCACCGTGTTTCTGGAAGAGCGAGTACTTAGAATGAGACAGACTTTGAATAAGTGAGTCAACCTCTTGGAGTCTCAGTTTGCTACTTTACCCATTTTTAAGCGTACAGTTCAGTGGCATTACATCCACGTTGTTGTGCAACCTGAATTTTTCCATCATCCCACCCTGAAGCTCTGGACCTATTAAACAATAATTCCCCAGGCTCCCTCCTCACAACTCCTGGTAACGCCTACTCTACTTTCTGTCTCTGTGAATTTGACTATTCTGGGTACTTCATATAAGGGGAATCATTTAATATTTATCCTTTTGTGTCTGGTGTATTCCACTTAGAATGTCTTCACGTTTCATTCATGTGGTAGCATGTGTCTGAATTTCATTCATTTTTAAGGCTGAGTAATATTCCATTGTATTTGTGCCGTATTTTGTTTATCCATTTCCCTATTGATGGATGTTTGGATTATTTCCACCTTTTGGCTATATTGAGTAATGTTGCTAGGAACATGGGTGTAAAAATATTTGAGTTCATGATTTCAGTTCCTTTGGGTATATACCTGAAAGAGTGGAATTGCTGGCAATGTGGTCTCCTGATTCATTTGGACATGACTTCCAACCTTCAATACTGCATTTACAATAGCCTGCTGGGCAGTTGCATGCTGACATCTCAAATACGACGTGTTTAAAATTGTTGCATGTCTCCTCTTGCCACCCTTCTCCCAAATTAGATTCCTTTTCTGATTAATGGTAAGAATGATATTCAAGACATCCTGGCATAAGCCACCAGAATCTTTGACTTCTTCCTCCTTCTTCTAGCTTTAAGTATTTGGCAAAGTCATGTACAAGTTCTTCACATCTCTCTGCCTCATCTACTTTAATATTCAAAGATGATTAATACATATTTTGGTATGATTTTTTTCCCTTGGCATAACTTTAAGTACTTTTTTAATCCTTCAAGTTTATGGCAATCATACACTCCTACTTTCATTTAAAAACCTTTTGAACTCTCCCTTCCATAACAAATTCCCTGCTACTCTTTCCTTTTCTTTTTGCTAGTGGGCGCCAGCAGCAGCACTGTTTGAACCTGTTGTTCAGATCTACTTTCCAGATTATTGCCATCTGGAAAGTAGATACCGTTCTTGAGTGAAGAGCTTGCTGTTTGGGGAAGTTGAGTCTTCCGTGTATGAAGGGTGTGAGAATGGATAAGAGTTGAGCCTCTGGCATGAGGGAGGCCTTAGTTCAAAACTCATCTGCCACTTGCTTGCTGTATGGCTTTAAGCAGACTTTGTAAATTTTGTCATAATTTTGCATCTGTAAGATGGGGATTAATATGATTCCTCTCTCATAAAGTTGCCGAGGGGATTAAATGAAACAGTCCGTGTGTAACACTGCATCTGGCATATGATGGTCAGTACCTAGAAGAGTCTTTTTACTGATAAGACTAGTGTAGATTTCCCTTTGCCAAGTAAGTATAGGATCCTGTGATTCCACATCAAATTTAAAGCTGTATTTAACACTCTGTAAATACATGTTGCTACTTAGAAGTAGAAGGAGATCCAGATTTGACACTTATTTGGCAACTTAAATTATTTGTGTACAGTTCATGGATGCTTCAAATTTTAATAAACTCTAGTTAGTTTTATGCAGATGTTCGATGAGAGCCTTTAATAAAGAGACTGTATAGATAACAAGCTTTAAAGATATTAGCTAAATTTATGGATCAAACAGGTATAAAAGAGTAGGACTTTGAAAACAAAATATTATTTTATTGGAATTCTCAATGAGGCTTTTTGACAGAATTAGCTAAAATCAGCTTTTATTTGGTGTATGGGTGCTTAAACATTGGAGAGTTAATCTATCTTTCAGAATTCATTTTCATTTACACGCCTTCAAATGTGAACAGTTAGCTAAATGCTTGCACATGTTGATAAGAAACGTTAAGTGTTTATTTCTTAATGGGGCAAAACCTTTTCCCAGTTTACATACTTGGCTTTTTGCCTAACCTCATGAAAGTTTCCTTGATTTTAATGCATTTTTTCAGAGCACTGTATATATCTTTAGTGAGCTCATTTCTTAAAAAGAAACAACATAAAATAAGAGCTGCTGATGTCATGTATTTTGAAGTTTGCTAGTTATGAATTAAATGTGCATGTGAACTTCCTTAGAAGGGTTGTTAGCTTGTGGAACACTTCGAAATGTGTCAGTTGGAGACAGAAATAGTTGGAAAGTACCATTCAAGTATAACTTCTGACTCCACAAAGTTAGAAAGTAATGAGCAAGGCAAACTATAACTCTACTACCTACTTATGTCACAGAACTGCTTTATTGAGGCAAATGGACCTTCAAATTTATGGGTTATGATTGAAATAAATATTTGTAATATCTTTATATTCAACTATTAACCCATGAATAAAGCATTTTGAACTTTAGCTCCTCTTATAAAATGTCGATTAGTGAACAGTCTATATATTTTATTATTTATTATTTAACTTTTTTTTTATTTCAGCATATTATGGGGGGTACAAATGTTTAGGTTACATATATTGCCTTTGCCCCACCTGAGTCAGGGCTTCACTTCTGTCCATCCCCCAGACATATGTTTTAAGAGACCCTTTGATTGAGGTATTCTTTTTCCCCTACTAATACTTCAACCTTGTTAATATAATTCCTTTATAAGAATTTTTATTTTCTATGGGAAATAATACAACAGACCCATCATATTTATAGCTAACTGTGTTTTCTGGTGATGGCAGTAAGGGGGGGCAGATGAATTGAGGAAGTTGCTAATCTTGGAGAGTTTAGTAACATCGTGAAATAGAAGTTAAAAATAACCTATGAAATTAGTTATGATTAGTGAAATGAACCGTATTAAAATGCTTACATATAAGCAAAACTAATATTAGAGAGGAAAAATAACATTTTAATTCAGGAAAACATTTCTATAAAAAACAAACTTTAAGATGATTAGAATAGGTTGATTTTTTATTTGAAGCAATCATGAAATGCATTAGGAAATCAGCAAAGCATCAAAATAGAAGTAGTGGTGAAGCTGATCTGTGGGTAACACACGAGCTTCCCGATCCCTTCTTAGCCCTGCTCACGGGTAAGGAGCTACTATTTTACGCTGATGTGTGGCCCCACCCAGTGCGGAAGAACAGACCTTCCCCACCCCCTAAAACTGGCTTCCTGCTCCTCCAGCCACCCTTAGGACCGAGCCTTGTTCTCACTCATTAATTACTTCCTTTATGGGACCACAGGCTGACCCCGCAGGAGGCCTGTGCTCCGAAGACACAGATGGGGGTGGGAGTGTGCGGGGATCGAAGAGCCTTAGCATCTCCATTTTGTTCAGATGACAGACACTTGTTGAGCTCCACTGTGTGCTTGAGAATGTGCTGTGTACAGGATCAATGGTGATACTTGACACCAATGTGGTCCATCCCTTGCCCACATTGATCTGGGGAATGAGGCAAGCAGTCCAAACCCGGTGTGGTAAGTGCTGTGACCGGACACAAACGAGGCACAGTTGGAGGGGCAGAAAAGGTTGTGCAGACTGATTGGTCTCTTGCCTGTCACACTTGAAACCTGAGTAGGAGTCAGTTGTGCCAAGAATAAGGAAAGTGTGTTTCCACGAGAAAGATGAGCACACGCAAAGTGCCAGGGGTGACAAGGAGCGTGGTGTGTTTGAATAGAAAGACGGGGCTAGAACTTGGATGTGACTTAGAGAGTGGGGAGAGAAGGTGAAAAAAGGCTTTAAGGAGAACTTCGTGAACTGTGTTAAAGCATTTAGATTTTATTTTTAGAGACTGGAGGAGCCGCACAATATTAAGGCAGGATAGTGGCATGACGGTGTCTGGTTTCAAGAAAATTACTCTGGCCACACGGTGGGGAGTGATTGACAGGGAAAGGCTGGAGGCAGAGGGTCCCGCAGTGGACTATGGCAGTAATCTGGGGGGAAGATGGTATGGACTGCAGAGATGACAGGGAACCCAAGGCGACAATGGCTTTGCTTTGAAAAGGAATTAAAAAATAATCGATTTGATGTGTGTGTGTGTGTGTGGTGGGGTGTAGAGAGGGAGGGTAGAGTGAGGAAGAGGGTGGAATCTAGAGCAATGCCCACGTTTCAGGCTCTGTGGTGTGGCAGAGGGTAGGAACAGACTGGTGAGGAAATAAGAGTCAGTTCTGTTTGGGACTCACCCATCTGGGAGAGTCTGTGACAGTCAAGTCTTGATGGACGGGGCAGGTGGACATACAAGTCCCAAGCTCAGGAAAGAGATTAGGTCTGAGGTGACTGCCAGGAAATACTGAAGGAGAAGTGGGACAGTAGGAAAGATCCACGATATTCGGTTTCTCTGAGGCTACTGCTTGGCCCGTCTTTATGTTCCTTTCGAATCTCTGAATATGGGTCATTGTTTGTTTTCATAACTAACGAATGTAGACGTTCTGTGTGATGATAACAAAGCAAGAACAGCTGCTACTGAAGGAGAGAAAAATGAGAAGGAAAAAGAAAAAGGCAAGAGAAAAGAATCCCAGAGAAGTTGGGGAAAAACTCAGTGAGTCCTGGTCTCGCGGCAGCAGCTGGGGTTGGCCTGGGGTTTCCTGCTCACGGGAGCCTTCCCTCCCCACTCCTGTCTTTCTGGTTGTTTCATTGCCTCCTTTCCCTTCTACTGCCTCCTAGTCAAACCCTAGATTCCCCCAAAGGCTTTTTATTTTCCTTTTTGGTGGGCAAGAAAACAGTGATGAGTATTTTTCTAAACCTTCACATGAACGTCACATCTTGCTTCCTCCAGGCCTGCACAGAAGGAACTTTTGGGCCAATCTGGTCACAGGTACACACAGTTTTTCTGTCTCTTTGGTAAAAAACAAACAAGCAAACAAACAAAACTCCACATTGTATGTTTCAGTAACACAATTGGTATGAATTGTTGTTTTAAAAAATTAATTCTACTTCAATAGGATTTCTTCATGTACTGTTTTCACAAGACCAAACAATAAAATTGAAAAAGGAATTTCTTCTTAGGCAACTTTTACTTACATTAATTGCTTTGATAATATGTATTGGCCAAATTATACTTAATAAGGAAAAGAAAAAACTACTTTGTTATTTTTCTTTTTTTGATGAAAGTTGAAGACTTACGAGTAGTTGTTAATAGTGTTTGGTTAACAAGAATTTGTGTAAGTTGTATAGATCAAATATGTTCTTACTAAATTTTTCTTTTTGCCACTTTATGAATGCTAGCTTTGCCATAGAAGTTTGCAATATGAACATGGTTCTGTTGTACACCTCTTTTCATTTTTGTTAAGAGATTAATTCAGTTATAGAAATTTATTGTATTTTATGCATTAAACATGTTAGTTCAGGAATTCTACTTGGTTCCATAAAGATACACATCTACCATGGATGGCCAATCCAAACATAAGACTCAGCCAATTGGCGCCTGAGCCAGTTTGGTTCTCCCATCTTCTGGCTTGCAAAATAACTGATTCTGGAGAGAAAGGGAACCAAAGGGATATTTGGTTTGAATGGTTATTGACCAATTTCTTCTGAGACTTAGCATATACACGTTTTAAAATATATCAACATATATTGCATAAACACCATAGAAGACCAAACACTAAAAGTTTCTTTAAAGTATCAGAAGAATACACCTTTTGCTTAGAGTTAGCGTCTGCCCAGATAAATTTTATTTCTGTTCTATTATTTCTTCAGTTTGTCCCAATTAATAAGGATAAATCTAAAAATAATAACTATTTGAGTCAGTGTGTGGTCTTTTACTAAAGTTACAGGTTTATAACTCCGCTGACTAGTTTGCTGGTTTCCATTAGGCAATAGAGGAATACAGATATTAATTTGACCTGAAGCCTATTTATACAGTGACTTTTATAACGTATATCTAAAGATGGAAAACCAAGTTTTATGAGACCAGCATTTCTTTTCAGGTCCCCACTCCACCCTTTTCTAATTGGGGCTGACCCTTAAGTTGAATAAAGAACAAAGAGTTCTATAGTTAAAACATTGCACTACAGGTTGCATCTTGCCCTTAGTAAGTGGAAAAATAGAGACTTAAGCAGAGAACCTCAATTAGAGGGTGAAAAATATATTCAATTTTTTTGAGCGAGAGAATGAGAGCCATGTTTTAAAATAGTATGTATCATTTCCTTGGTCTAAAATTCAGGACATTTTCCCAAGATGTGTACAAATTTAAACTTATATGAACAGACTTCTTTATAAATACATGCCAATATTTATTAATTTGTGAAGTTTAATATTCTGTACATTTTAAATCAGACTTTTTTGATAGATAAAGGAGTGGAGATGACTTCCAAATCTTAGAGCAGAAACTTCCTGGGGGTAATTGGATGTGTGTGCCTGGAGCTCAGAGAAGAGGGTTGGGCTGGGAGTATAAAATTGTGAGTGATATGCATTTGGGGATACGGAAGCCATAACTGGGACTAGATTCTCTTATGGGAGAATATGGGGTAGTATGAAGAGAAGGGCCTAAGATTGAGCCCCAAGCAACTCTGGCTTAATGTTGGATGGAAGAAATTGAATCTGCAAACAACACTGAGAAGCCACAGCCTGAGAGGCAGAAGGAACACCAGAAGTTTTATGTTCTGGAAGCCAAAGGAAAAGACTGTTTCAAGGGGAAGGGAGGAGTCAGTCCTGTCAGCTGCTTCTGCTTCTGATAGCTTGAGCATGATGTGGACTGAAAAATATCTGTTGGGTCCAGCAGCAGAAGTCGTTGGTGATCTTGGGGAAGCTACTTTTGCAGGTTACTAAGGTGGAAAACAGGTGTGAGTGGAGCCATGCAGGAGAGGTGCAGAAAAGATCTCAATTATTCTGAATCCTCGAACAATTTATGTGGTGGGTGCCATTATTTTCTGTAGGCTAGAGAGGTGGAAAGTGAGACCCAGAGACATTAAGTAGCTTGCTCAGTGTCCTCTCGCTAGTCAGCGATGGACTGACTTACTAGCCTAAGGGTTCAATCTTGCTGTAGCCCAGCCAACCACCCCCCAACTTGGCTTCAGTTTAGGTATTCCGTGTTGTATTTTAATACCTACCCAAAGATGCTTTAAATTGTATTTTTAAAAGGGTCGCTTTGAAACTCTGCTCCTGAAAATTCTATTTCTAACAACTCTACCCTGACAACAATTTTAGCAAGTGGCCTGGGTTTAAAAAAAAGCAAAAACCAAAACAAAACCAAAACAAAAACAAAACCCCCCCCAAAAACTCCAAAGCCTTATCTCCTGAGAAAATATAATCTTGTGAGCTCATCTAAAACATCATGCTACAAAATATAGGCTGTGTGAACTGGAGGCGATTTGCCTAAAGAAGTTCTGAAGCAATTGGCTGCCGTAGAAATGAAGTGTAAGAGAGGTTATGTTTACACTTCAAGGACAGGAAAAGCCAGGCAGGCTGAGGTAGCAACATAGTGAGGCCAAGCGTGAAATAGGAAAACATCCTCCAAACTGTTTCCCTGTAGATTCTGACTGGCTAAGTTTCCTGAAATAATATTAATTCTGTCCTCTTGCTTTTAATAGGACATAATGACTACATGTGTCCGGCTACCAACCAGTGCACCATTGATAAAAACAGGCGGAAGAGCTGCCAGGCCTGCCGGCTGCGCAAATGCTACGAAGTGGGGATGATGAAAGGTGGTAGGTACACCTCCCACGGGGCCCTCGGGAATGGCCTTGGCCACTGCCCAGTGCTGGCTGTTTCTGCTCTCGTAACAGCTGTGGGGATTTAGTGTTTTCTTTTCGGGTTAAACGTTTTTCCTATTCTTATTTTTCCTTGCAACAAAAGTATTTTCATAATGTATTTTAAGAAAATGGAAGTAGCTGGAACTGTAAATTCTAACATGCCATTTTGTGTTTTAGACTTTCAGTGTAAATAATTATATTTTAAATCAAAAGTATGTGGGAGGTGGTGGTGGAAGAAACAAAGACAGCTCGGGGAGTTATTCTGGAAATATTTTTCAGTTACTGTTTATATTGCGATTGCTAGAAAATGATATCTGAGGATAAGCTTTCCTTAAATTGAGACCTGTAAATGTGAACACTAAATAGTTAATATATAACCTTCCCATCTCTTACCGTTTCTTGGGGAATTTGAATTTGAATCAAAAGGCAGTTTTCTCCTTTGGAAACTGAGTCAACCAGACACTTCCTTAATCTCAGGGTCTGGCTTGGTGCTGGGACATTTAAAGGAATACTGAGCACTAACAAATCCCAAAGCATGAGCAAGATTTGCTCCGCTGGGCTTGTGTCATTGTGGCTGTGTGTGTGTGGTTTTCTGTCTTTTCATGTATCCAGTATTCCAATTTTCTTATCCAGAAATCTCAAGTCCAGTTCTGGGGGTGTTAGAAGCTCCATCAATGTGGCTGCCTGACTGAGCTTCTTGTATTCTTCGGAATGTCATCTTGAGGGACATTGCTTCTAGTCTTGGATAGCCTTTAACACACTGGGAGAGAAAAAATAGGAAATGTGCAATGAAAACAAAGTCACAGATGCATTCAGTGTTTCAGGATGATATGGAGGGGGAGGGAAGGGAAGAAGGGAGTGGGGAAGAGCTTGCTGAAGGAGGGGAGGCTTGGGGTGAATTAAGGAGAACAAAGTTTCACTGAAAAAGAATAGTGATTTTGCAAATAGAGGGCAGCTAACCTTTAACTCGTTCATACTTGGACACAAGGGGAAGGAGAGGAAAGACCAGGGGTGAGGCCACGATGAAGGCATGCTCGATTGTTACCAGATCCCTCAGTGTCGTGATCACAAATCAGCCCTCCATGCTGTGATTTTGAATACACCATTTGGAATAAATTCTCTTGGTGAATAGATGAAATGTTGAATTTACACATTGTGTGAGCTGTGACTATGACTATATGTCTTGAATATCTGAAAATGCAGCTTTAATTCAAAGGGTAATTAATTCCAAGAATTTAACAGCTACATTCAGAAAATGACACTTTGAGTCATAAATGGATTAAATATTTAAGGAATTCATTTTTCTTTGTACTGCTGGAGAATTAGTCAGGCTTAATTAAACTCACAAAAAAAGCTTCTTAAGGTAACTTGATAAGTGACAGGAATATAACAGCTACATGAGAAAAGCTTAATTTGAAACAGTAGAGTCCAAGTTTAGTATTTTTATTTGGCAATTATAGATAGGTTAAGCACACGCTCTTACATTCTCTCTGAAAGCTGAAATAAGCAACCTGTGAATATGCCCAAAACATTTTTTTTTAAATTCAAGGGTACCCATACATTAATCCCACTAAATACAAAAAATTCTCTTTTTTTCCTAATTAATATCCAAATACAGTCTGGCTGCATAAATATAAATTATGCATACTCATTTTTAATCTAATAACAATTCTAATATGCAAAGACATGATATAAGTCCACTATTTTCAAATAGAATCTAGATAATTTGACTGCAGTCTGCGCATGCATATACTTGTACATATATTTAGGTCGTAAAATAGGTGTCTATATTAGTTTTCTGGGGCTACTATAAGGAAATACCACAGAGTGGGTGGCTTCACTTGATCTTAGCCAAAAGGCCGAGAAGCGATAGACCAGGTGGCTTAAACAATAGAAATTATTTTTCTTATAGTTCTAGAGGCTAGAAGTCCAAGATCAGGGTGCTGGAAAATTCGGTTTCTGGCGAGGCCTCTTTTTCAGGTTTGTAGATAGCTGCTTTCTTGCTGTGTCCTCATAGAGCCTTTTATCTGTGTCTCTTCCTCTTCTTATAACTACATCAGTTCTATTGGATTAGAGCCCCGCCCGTATGACCTCATTTAACCTTAATTATCTCCGCAAGGCCCTGTATCTAAATATAGTCGTATTGGGGGTCAGGGCTTCAACATATGAATTTTGTGGGGACACAATTCAGTTTGTAACAGGCTGCCATAACAAAATAACACAGACTAGTTGGCGTAAATAACAGAAATTAATTTTCTCACAGTCTGGAAGCTGGAAGCCTGAGATCAAGATGTTGGCAGGTTTGGTTTCTCCTGAGGCCTCTCTCCTTGGCTTGCAGATGGCCTTTTCTCTGTGCACGAACATCCCTCGTGTCTCTTCCTCTTCTTAGAAGGACACCAGTCCTATTGGACTAGGGGCCCACCCTTATGAGCTCATTTAATCTTAATTACCTCTTTAAAGACCTGGTCTCCAACTACCGTTACAGTTTGAGGTACTGGGGGTAAGGTTTTCAACATACGAAGTTTGTAGGTACAGATTCAGTTCGTAACAATATCCCATAGAGATTACTCAGTGATTGTTTAGTATTTTTGTAAATACAATGAAAATTTGTCTTTCTGGCAGTTTATATATATATATATACACACACATATATATACACACACACACAAGTTTTAAGTCAAACTTTAAATTCATAAAACTATAGCCTGTGAGAATATCTGTTTTAATTACATATATAGAGTGCCTGCTGTAAAGCAATGTCATTTATTGTATTTTCCACAACATGGGATACCACATATAGCCTCAGGGCACTTTGTATAACAACTCTTGAAAAATCCCTCTAAATAAAGATTTAATTTACAACTGGAAGTCCCATTGTAAGTAACTATAAAATGTGTAGTTGTAAAGAACAGCTGTGAATGAATAAATTTTTACAACATTTTCCAACAGGTTTTACAACAATCCAGTTTCTTAACCAGGTTAGTTACCAATTAGGATATTGAATCTCTACATAGAAATAAAAAGTTTATCCTGGGTAGAGCTGGAGCCCATTCTACTAAGTGAAGTATCATAAGAATGGAAAAACAAACACCACATGTACTCGCCATCAAATTGATATTAACTGATCAATACTTATGTGCAAATACAGTAGTAACATTCATTGAGTGTCAGCAGGTGGAAGAGGGGAGAAGGGGATGGGTATATTCACAACTAATGGGTGCAGTGCACACTGTCTGGGGGATGGACACGCTTGAAGCTCTGACTCAGGTGGGGCAGAAAGGCAAGATATATAACCTAACCATTTGTACCCCCGTAATATGCTGAAATAAAAAAATAGGTATTTTTTTTTAAAAAAGTTTAGTTTCAGATAGAAGAGAACCACATACGTATTCCCTACTCCTACTTTTATAACAAGGCTGAATAAATTTACTGAAGATCTATTCTAAAGATGTAAAAGAGTGCATGATTTATCTAAATGAAATAACAATTTTAATCTATTATAATGCCTACTGCCCCTGAAAATTCCAACATCACTATTAGATTTGGTTCTGAACCACGGTAGTGCAATAAGATGTGCTTTAGAGCCACAGACCAGTACTGGTCCATGGCCTGGTAGGAACTGGGCCACACAGCAGGAGGTGAGCAGCAGGTGAGCAGGTGAAGCTTCCTCTGTATTTACAGCTGCTCCCCATCTCTCACATCACCGCCTGAGCTCCGCCTCCTGTCAGATCAGCAGTGCCATTAGATTCTCATAGGAATGTGAACGTTACTGTAAACTGCACATTGCAAGGGATCTAGGTTGCTTGCTTGAATCGTCCCAAAACCATCACCCTCCAAGCTCCCTGCTCCATGGAAAAATTGTCTTCCATGAAACCGGTCCCTGGTGCCAAAAAAGCTGGGGACCACTGCTTTAGAGGATGAGCTTTTCCATCTTAATGCATGGTCTCTCTGCCTAGGTTGCCTTTTCTCTTCATCCACCTCCTTCTCCTACAACCTTGCATTGAAGATTACATGTCTCTTCTTCAGGGAGGCTTTTCCCGTTCCTTCATAGTTCTGGAGGCTGGAAGTCCAAGATCAAAGTGCTGGAAAATTCGTGTTCTAGCTTTCCTAGCAAACAGCTTTTCTCTGAGCTCTCGTCACTATTATTATTAGTTTGTTCAGTGTTCCTTTCTCTATATTCCATAAACTCCATGATGGCAGGGGCTCTCTCTGTCCCATTTACTGATCTCACACTAAAAAAATCACAAGGTAGGTGTTCAAGAAATTTTTTTTGCATGAATTAATAAATTGATTCAATTCACTTAAATAGTTATTTGTTTAGGACTTCTTGAATGCGAGCTATTGTAGATCAAGCGATCATGGATAATACCCTTGTCCCTTCCTTCAATGTCCTCGCAGGACAAAGAGAACATTTGTATATGAAGCAGCAAATGAAAATCCAGAAGACAAGTTGAGACTGTCTGGGTTGGTAGATGGCTCAAATAATGAAAAATCAGAATGGAAGTCCAGAGCTTTAGCCAACTGCTTCTGGGTTTAGTCTAACTCGGAACACTGCTCACACCATCTGACTTCCAAGATGTATGTTGTCACCCCAGAATTTGGTATTCTGGCTTAGTTTGGTGGAAAGGAGAAGAATTCAGAAGTGAAATCCTTGGTTCAAATACTGGCTCCTCCCCAGACTTGCTGAGCAACCCCACTAAAGTCACTTTTATGAGCTTCACTATTCACAGATACAAAATGAAGATAAATAATTTCTACTTCACCAGTTTTTCATGAAGATCACAAATCATAATATATGAAAATACTTTATAAATTTAAAAAAAATACTACTGTTAGCTATTACATATCTTTTCTGTCTTAAAAATAAATCCTGTCTTAGTTAAAAAAACTTCATCATATCTGAAAGCTTTTTTTTTTTTTTAGTTGAACAAAGGAGAATGGCAATTTCATCACCTCTGCTAGGATAAATATCTAATTCTCTTGTGGGGAATAAAAACTTGGCTCAGACACATAGGCTTCCCCCCCCTCTTCTGATCTTTTTCTGATCTCATATGCTGGATGTAGCTGATATGGCTGCATGATAAGTGAGATTTGTTATTTATCATTTTATGATGCCAGAGATTTACACACATTTGTGAAAGTTCTTTCCTCACAATAGACTCAGAAGTGTGTTGGTGGCAAAGTTTTCATTTTGTAGATGAGGAAATTGGAATGTGGAAATTAAATGATATGCAGAACTCTTGCACTGCCCATCTTGGTCATGTTTCTTTATCATGCATTAAGAAGAAATTTGAGACAAAGTAGTAATTGTCAACTAGTCATTATTTATTTTGATGGCAATGTTGTAGTTTAATTTTTAGAAATAGTCCAAAATGATGAATAAATAAAAAAAATTGTTACAATTTTAAAGCAAGAAAATAACATACTACTAATATACATAGGAAAATACACATATCTGTCCAGGATAACTCGGAAGCCCAAGTAAGAATTAGAAAATAGAGTATTTCCATGTTGCTAAAGTTTAGTATTTATCACCGTGAATTATCATAATTTGCTTTTTTGATGGTATGAACTCTCAACTTTGGGTTTGGTATTAGAATTTCCTTTAAGCCTTGATTGGCTATCTTTTACCAAAAGTAAGAAACCAATTATTAATGATAGTGATGATAGAACCAAGTCAATAAATTTAAAACATAAATGTGAATTTCTTTCTTGGGATTGCCCAATAATTGCGAAAGAATTGTAGCTGCATGTGAATCCAAATTTTGTCAGAAGGCAGGTTGGGGTGTTCATGTTTGGGGTTTGATTTAAGAAAACTATTAAAGAAAACCTAATTACTCTTTACCAAAGAGCTTCTGATTGTTTTAAGTAGCAACTTAAATATTTATGATATTAAAATTTTTATTTTATTAATTTATGTCATAGATATTTAATTTATTCAAAAATTTTCCCATATTATCATTTTTCATTTGCAAACAAAGAAATATACTGAATTGAGTAGTTGAATCATATGTGGACCTCAAAGATTAATGAATGCAATATTTTGCAACATTTTAAAGCAATCGGACTCTTTTTCCAGTTGCAGAAACAGATAATCTATGAAACACATAAAAGCTGATTTGGCATAGCCTCTCTTCATTCAATATATATAGTGATAATGAGAAACCTTCATGGAACCCTAGGGCTCCTAGGAACACAGTTTGCAAACCACTGATCTAATCTAGCAACTTCATCTTTCCAGATAAAAAAAACCCAAGGCCCAGAAAGATTAAGTGACTTGGGCAAAGTCTTTGAGCAACCAGGAGATAAATTTAGCCTAGAATCCTTGATTTGAGACTCAGAGTTCATTATCTCTCCAGCATATATCTTTACTATACTACTCCATGTCACCGTACACGTATAAGGTGAAAAATAATTGATAAAAAGTATAGGTGGCATATAATTAAGTTAATGTACACAAATACATGCACATAGTCCGAGGAAAAAAATTCAGAGTAAAATAAATGCTCTTAATCTTTCTTCCAGACCCCAGATGACACTAAGACTTCAGTGATCTGTTGACCTGGGGAACTAAGAGGATTTGGCCTAAGAGGTTCATAGCTGACCAATGGATAGCTTTCGATTTCTGCTTTAGTAGTGGTGGCAGCAGTGGTAGTAACGAGGGTGTGGAATGTATCAGGACTAACTCTGGGTTGTAGAGTTTGAAGAAAAGAGTAGGGGAGTAATGATCATATTAGGATCAGAAAATATGATCAGGGAGAAACCAAGATATAGGGATCATAGTCATGAAATTCCAAGAAGAAAGGAAATCCACATGTCCATTAGTTTAGCATGGGTGAAAAAAAAAGCAGGTGACTAATTAGGGGTTTTCTCCAAAATTTGGTAAAAATGAAAGAGATGTCCTGATGCACAGTTTCCCCAGTTGCCTAACAGGGATGAATGCAGGTCAGCCTCTGGAACTGTCAGTTCAGTTGGGTGAAGCATGGTGGTAGGCAGCACGAAGATCCTTGCAAGGACTGTTCTGCTACCTTCCGATCTCTTAATGTAGATTTTTCAACTTTGCAAATTAGGCAGAGGGTATGATGGGATCGGCTCAATTCAAAGACTGGTGCCCTACTGACCATGCCACCAAAACTGCTTTTATCAAGGCCACCAATGAACTCCATGTTGCCAAAGCCAGCTGTCAATTGTTATGTCTTCATTTTCTTAGCCAAGGAACAACATTTAGCACAGTAGATGATTCTCTCCTCCTTAATGTGCTTTCTTTACTTGCTGTCCAGAACAACACACTCTCTTAATTTTCCTCTTACCCTAGGTCTTTGCATGTTTCTCCTCTTTTCCTTAACCTCTTAATGTTGGAGGATTTAGTGCAGGGAACTCTTTTCTGTCTTATATTCACCCCTAGATGAATGGCTTTACATACCATTTATATGCTGACAATTCCCAAATCCATACCTCCTGCCCTAACCCCCTCCCAAGTCATTGACTTGTATATGCAGCTATTCAGATATCTTTTTCGCTTGGGTGTCTAAATAATTAAAGCACTTCAAACTCAATTCGTTCAAACCTGAATCTGTGATCTTTTCCCTCAACAGTGCTTTATCCGCAATCTTGCTCATCTCAGCTAATAAATTCCTACTTGGAATTGCTTAGGCCAAAAAATTTGAGTCACCCATGATCTCTCTCTCTCACATCCAGGAAATTATGATGGCTCTACCTTCAAATAGTTTCAGAAATTATGATGGCTCTACCTTCAAATAGTTTCAGAATCTGATCACTTCTTGCCACCTTTACCGTTGTCATTGTGGTTTGGACCACCATCATCTTTCACCCAGTTTATTGCTGAAGTCCTTCCTGCTTCCTTGCTCCCCTACATCCTGTTCTCCTTCCAAATACATTAATAACATAAATCAGATCAGACCACTCCTCAAAACCTTGGGTGGCTTTCCATTTCACTCAGCTGACATCGTTGCAGCAGCTAATAAGACTCTACCTCCTCTACCTCCTCTCACTCTTCCTTCTCTTTCTTTTCCGTGGGACTCTGGCTGCGGGGCGTTCTTACATGTGAGGCCCACTTCTGTCTTGGAGCATTTACTCCAGTGGCTGGAATGCCACTCCCCTAGATATCTGTGTGGCTAAGTCGACCTCCCTCCAGTTCTTTGCTGCATGTCATGTTATGAATGAGGCTTGCAACTGATCATTCTGTTGAGTGATGCAGTTTGCTTCCCCCAACATCCCACTGTGCTCCCAGTACCTTTATGCCCCTCATCCTGCTCTACTTCTTTATTTTTCTATAGCATTTCCACCTTCTAATATACCATATAATTAATTTTTAAATTATATTTGCCATTTGATGTCTTCCTACATACTAGCTTACAAGTATGCAAGCTTTGGAAAGGAGCTAACAAATAAATAAAGCACGTTTGTATTTTTTGTTCACCAATGTATCGTAAGCATTTAGATCAGTACCTGCATATAATAGACAGAGTTATGAATTACATCGTGCATGAATTAACTGAATGAATAAAACTGAAAGTACAAGTATAGAGCTGTGAACAGTTTGAGAATCAAGAAGCTTGTTTTTCTAATTGAGGCAGAATATCTGCTCAGAAATGAAAATTTGTATGGTAGTTAGCTTTTGGTGTGTAACAGGTATCTCGCCTCAAAATCTCAATGGCATACAACAACAAATACCTGTTACTCACATGTCAGGGAGATTGGCTAGGAGGCTGCTCATCTTGGCTGGGCGCATTCCTATGTCTGGAAGTTAGCTGGCTGTTCTGGCTCCAGCAACTGGGAAGGCTCAGTTTTGCTTCCATGCCTCTCACCCTCCAGCGGGCTAGACCGGGCATGTTCTTGTGGTAATGGAAGAGCCACAAGGAAGGAGCAAGTTGCAAACCACTAGCCTGCTTCAAGCCTTTGCTCTTATCGCCTGATGATACTCAGTGGGCCACAGCACGTCACATGGCTGAGTCCATAGGCAGAGGCAGAGGAGGCTTCAGAGTTACATGGCCAAGGTTGGAAAATTTGGGCCATTTTTGTAATCTACCTCAACCAAAAATATGTGTTTTTCAGATTTTGGACTGTAAAATAATTACAGAGTCATAGACTGTCAGACTTGGAGGGGACTTGAGGGTCTGTCTACTATGCAGCATCCCTGCCAGCTTGTGTTGGCGTGCAGAATACAGATGTTTCAGATATGCTAGAATTTACTAATTTATTCAGATGCAGGTTTAGTATATACATTTGTATAACAGTTGGTTATGAATGATATTTAAAAGGCAATTAAACGTAATTATATTTTAGTAAAAGTTCACTGCGTATATAAAATTAAACAAAGAATGCTGACAATCATACTTTTATTTTTTTATTTAAATTATTAGAATACTGATTCAAATTTATTTTTAAATTGACAAATGAAAATTATATATATTTATATTGTACAGTGTGATGTTTTGAAATATGTATGCATTGTGGAATGGCTAAATTGAGCTAATTGACATATTCATTACCTCACATACTTATTTTTGGTGGTAAGAACACTTAAAATTTATTCTCTTAGTGATTCTCAAGAGTATAACACATTGTTTTAAACAATAGTCACCATGTTGTACAATAGGTCTCTTGAATTCATTCTGCCTATCTAACTGAAATTTTGTATCCTTTGACTAACATCTCCCCCAACCTACTTTTACTGACCCCCCAGTCC